>JAVQJS010049250.1:0-11281 GCA_036024795.1 Galaxias rostratus | reverse complement strand
ACTATATCTGTAAGAATATACTACAGGTTATATAAGATGTGTTTCTAGATTTGTGAACCTCTAGATGATTTGTGAAATACACTCAAAGTAGAAAAATGTTTATTTTTCCTGTTAGGAGTAGACCTACACAAGGCCTGGTCTAGCTGGACATCCATTGCAGTCAGATTTAAAAGCCTTGTTTCCCGTACAGGGATTAAGTATAGTTCTAGACTAAATCTTACTGTCAATGGAGATTCTCCTTTGAAAATGTTTTTTAGTGTAGGACTTGGCCTAATCCCTGTTTGGGAAACCAGTCAATAAAGTTAAATTACAACTATCAACACATACTAGACGTCATACAAGAGAAGTGTTTATATATTGTGAAACCTCTGCATTTTTTGTGAAACACTATCTAGCTGGACAATAAAATCATTTAGACCTTTAAAGCTTTGATTGACATCTACCAACACATACTAGAGGTAAAATAAGATGTCTGTTGATTTGTGAAAAAAAATTATTTGTGGAAGACAAACAAATGGTAGAAAGAAATCCTATTAGTCGGACACATGGCAGGGTCTAGCTGGAGCACAAAATCAGCTAGACTTGTTAAACTTTGATCAACATCTACCAACACATACTAGAGGTTAAATTACATGCTTAAAGATTTTTGAAACATCTACATAATTTGTGAAACACAGAAAAATACATAATGTTTGTCCTATTAGGACTACGCAAAGCCGGGTGTAACTGGACAACCATAGCAGTTAGACCTGTACAACTTGGATTACATCGATTAACACATACATGACGTTAAACAAGATGTCTTTTTAGATTTGTTAAACCTCTGCAATTTTTGGGAATCTGGAATTAAATAGAAAAAAAACTACTACGTGAGTTCTTCTATTTAGAGACCCAAATATCAAAAAGAATCGGTACAACAATAGATATGTTTTTACTCAACAAAAACTGCAATGCCAAACAGTCTTGTGCATGGTACCATCCCATGCACTTTGAACACTCAATCTGAAACAAAATGAAAAATTTTCCTGTTACGTTCAGAGCGCATAATCCATTCATCTCCATGCCTCTGCTTTGAGCTCTTAAATTCCAATTAGATTAATTATCTAGAATTGGTGCCAAAAATATACTAAATTGATGACCAATCACAATCAAACAATGTCGTGAATCCTATGCCCAGAGTGCATAATAAAAAATAAGCTCAGGGTTCTTCTAAAAATGTCTAGGAAATGCATGTTTTGTTCCTATTTTTGATATGATTTTAAATATTAAAGTTGACCCTTGGCAGGTCCACATATGCCCAATACTCACCCAATCCATAAAGGGTGACTCTGTTTCCTCAACACCACACAGCCGGCACAGAGCATACAAAGGCTCTACATGATAGAATTGGAGGTCAATTTGATAACATTCAAATGTATCCTCAATTTACTCCACTGTTTTAATAGTGTCCTAATGTAATATACAGATACTGACCAGAGAACGTCATAGTCTGTGCTGCCATTTCTTTTCTCAGTGTTGCAACTGCCTGCCTTCCAGGATCTATAGCAATCACATGTGGCATTGATGGAAAGTGGCTGACTATTTCTGAGGCCATCTGTAGAAACAATTTCAATGGTCTCCCCATGAGGTGCACCATAAGTAATCACACTTTGTTAAACCCCATGTATGGGCACTGTTTTTCAAAATTTGTAATTTTCAACATTACTTTTTGAGCCACTTGTCAGTTACATTATTAACTTGCATACATTTCATTCAGTTTTAGAAAAAGAATCCTTTTTATCATGATTGTTGCTCTTTTACAATTTGCCATCTTGTTTTGTGAGAATATAAAATGATTTGAGGTTGTCCCAAATTGTTTGTCTTATATGCTCTGTAAAGCACCAATTTGGTTACTACTATGTGCCTACACATTAAAGCTAAATAAAAAGGCCATTTATTAGTTGGCTCTGATTTTGCTGCCATGCTATATGAAAAAGTGCTTATTCACAATTATGACAGATCACATGAAAAATGCAGGCTTTTTCAAATGCCTTACCTTCATCACAAAAACACCACAGCTCGAGCTATCAGTTTGGAGTGGGTGGTTAATTAGTGAGGGTTTCTATTTCAGATGAAACCAATGAATTTGACCCCATACCAATGGTGTCTCATTTTAAAGTACTATCTAAAGAGAAAAACGCACCGTTAAGTTGCAAATAATAGTTGCAAATAACAAAATATCTTAATTATACAAATTAATTTGATAGAGTATTAGGTACTTTTCAAGACACTCGAAGCGCTTTACACAATTTGGTTGACAATTAACACTACAAACAAACAGCAAATGGACTGAGTTATTAAACACAACAGTCAGAGTGATACCATGGCAGCCAATTTGCGTCAGACTTACTCATCAAACATATGACATCTTGCCCTCTACCCACAGTACCCAACTCTATTAAAGCTTAATTAAAGAAAATATCCGTTACATACTTAACAAAGAGTACTGGAAATAAGACATGCCAAAGTCACATCTGATGTGTAAATTGTAACCAATATGTTGTTAGTCATGCAAAAATGGCGGGTCTTCAAAGGTTCGCTGATCAAGACAGGCGGACAGGCCATACTGAATAATGTGCTTCTTGTACCTTCCCTTGGGAAGTGTATTTTGCACAAGGCAAAATACATTCAGTCATTCTCATCTTTCTCCGTCTTTGTAGGATGGAATTTTTCCAAACCAGACATTTTGTGACCCTAGTCTTCTTTGTTGCAATTGTCTTGTTTTCTGTCCCTTGCATAATGAGACTTGCATCCAAGAAAGACACCACTCCACAGAGGGAAGAGGCCAGTACTCACTGTCTTCTGCTTCTTCCCCCATCTTTTTTACCTGGATGGATTACCAATGATGGTTTCAGTCATTCTTACATCTTCCCCAGTGTTCTCAGTCTGTTCCACGGTGATGCACTCATCTGGCATTTTGCTTTTCTGTATGAGCTTGTCTATCTCAGTGATGGGTGCATTTACAGACACAATCTGTTTCTGTGACAAGAACGTTGCACACAATAATTAACCAAAATATTTTTTTTTGCCTCTTCAGAGGAGGTTCTGTTTTTGAGAAGTGCAAAACAGAAGGTGCCAAAACCCTGAAGCCCTTTGTCCCCAGTAACTTTCCGGATTCCCTAGGTCACTATTTTTATCATGTGAGCTGCACAACGATGCAACACTGAAAAATATTACAAAACCATTTGGGGCAACTGGTGGTGACAAGGCAAATTTGTCCTTTCAAGGTATGCGTTCACATTTTCCTTGTGAAAAGAGAGGAGAATGATTTGAATTACTGCCCAACTGAAGTCCTTCTCAACTTGGTCCACCCTCCTGGAAGTGCACTTCTGTAGGCTGAGGACAAATTTAGTCAGCATTTCTGTTACTGACAATGGCGATTTGTTTGTGCACAACCACCACCACTTAGGGTGAGAAAATAATAAATCACTTTGTTTGATTGGGGACCCAGTGGAATCAAGATAAAGTGCCAGATTCTTCTTTTTTTTTAAATGAGAGGCAAGTATTTTTAAACTATGCACTGTAAACATGTGTACTGCAAAAGGGTCAACCTGTAAATGTTAGATGTAACCTGGCCATTGATTGAATCCACTGTAACACTCTTTCATATTTTCTTTGTGTTGATATAATTTCCACAACAACATTTTTATAATACCATTTTCTTTCCTCCAGCTTCTTCCCACATATCTGGAAAACTGTTATGCCCGAGGGTGGCTTGACCCAAATGCAAGACTCCTTAGACGAGATATAGGTGTATCGAGGATCGTTTTAATGGTAAGCGAAGTTCGGTACACAAAGAGGCAGTCAGAAAACCAGGCATAAAATCCAATAGGGAACAGGCTAAAACAGAGTCGAGGGCACAGGCAAGGGTCAAAATCAAAAGGTACTTGAACATTGAATAATTGCGGGAACACTTGACGCATGGTACAAAGACGAACTGGCACAGGACATGGGAATACTAGGACTGTTTATGCACGAGGTAAGTGGACACAGGTGACACCAATAAGGGGCGGGGCAGGCAATTATCCCGATGAGGAACCACACGAGGGGAGAGGTCAGGTTCTGAAACGAGAGGGAAAGTAAGTACACACACTAAACATAAACATTTAACAAAGCCGACGAGACATGACAAAAACCTGGTCTTTCTCTTCTTCTACGTGTAATCATTGTGACTGACTACAAGACAAGATGGAAGTCTTGTTTTTGGAACATGTCAGATTTAACAAATGCAGTCTCAATATCTCTTGAGAGAAATTATAACATCAAAGGATAAATAAAACTAAGAAATTATAATGTTGTTTCATCATAATAGTAAAAAACAAGCATTTCTCTACTTTGATTGTGTTTCACAAATAATGTAAAGGTTTCGCAAATCTATAAACACATCTTAGTAGACTTCTAGAATGTGGTAATAATTGTAGTCCATGTTTTAGAAGTTCGGCTTCAATGATTGTCCATCTAGATCAGGCCTGGTTTTAACCTAATTCTAATAGCTAAAAACTATTTTTATACTTTGATTGTATTTCACAAATATTGTAGGGGTTTCAACAATCTAGAATTGTATTTTACCTCTGTAAAATGCTAAGTGAAACTGCACAGAACTCGGCTTGCTGGCATTGATTATTAGTAGTCTATGCAGTGGTTGCTGGTGGTCATTATTAGGGATTGATGCAGTGTTTGCTGGCAGTCACTATTAGGGGTCTAAGCAATAAAACTGCATAGAACCCTATTGTGTTTGCTGGCAGTCATTCTTTTTATTATTCTCTTATAAAAATGTGCTCTCATGTAAATTCCCGTGAGATGGAAAGTAAGTGTAACTTTGCATGAGCATAAACACCCATATGCCACACCCTGCCGTACAAGTGCCATACTAATAGACCCAAAGGAAGTGCTATTCAAGACAACCAAAAGTCAACATTTGAAAAGGCCACAGCCCATGTCATACTTTTACCTAAAACATGGTAAAAAGGTGCATGACAGCATGAAGATTTGTAAAAGACAGTCAAGTCTTCGTGAAAATTTGTATAAAGTACATATTTGACAAGACCCTTTGAACTCATGAAGGACAATTTATTACCCTAAATAACATGGCTGCCATGGACCAATTAAATTGTAAGTGGGTGTGTCTTCAAATTCAAAAGCTATTAAATCTGTGAAAGTTGTTGATATGGACTTAAATGTGAATAGGATCATTCATAAGACGGTACAGGGTCAGCCGAACACACCACAGCCCTTAGGGTGTGCCACAATCCACACATTTAACTAAATATCCGTTTGTGTCAGAGTCAAGGAACTTGATACATGGAACATAATTACATAGGTGAGAAATTGTCACATGTTGTACATGGTAATGTTTGGGCAGAAGGGGGCGCTGTATCAACCACACAAATAATATTTTGTGTTCAATGGCTTATAGGAGCCATCTCTAAATCAGACATTTTCTTACTTACCCCTAGTCAGATGATATGATTGTTATCTATGTTATGCTGTCATGTTTTATAATTACATGTTTACATTGTAGACGTAAACATATTCTAGCCTATATTAACAATGGCATCAAGATTGTGGCAGTTCCTAGTATGACTCCTTCAACATAAACCTTACATGAACAACAAAGCTGTTGTGGTCTAAATTGGCACATCATTCATTTTCTCCCACGGGTTGAGAATTTACTTGGATTGATGGCCAGCACAAGATTTTAAGGAGCACAGCTTTTTATTGTTGAATGAAGCCCTAATTGCTTCTCACACCTGCCTTAATCTGCTTTACCAGACATCCTTTCCTTAATTCTCACATTCTGAAATGCAACCAGATAATGAACGCTCAATTCACACTCTGTACTTTAAGGTCAACAAATGTACAAACGCTGCCACCGATCTTGCATTTACTCACACATTTTTATCATGATGAAATTGCTATAAGAAGAAGATGCTTGTAGAAGTGAATGTAGTGACTGCATTTATAAACCGATATATATGACCACTGAAAACTCACAAGGTCCTTTCAATTCAGTTTACATAATTAACAGTGCGCTCAGCATTGGACCCTTCTCAAGTGATATCAACGTTTCGTTCTTTTCAACTACATCATCATAGGTACAATTGTAACGTAACAGGTGAAATAAAGAAAAACAAGTACGCTAGATACATTTAGATTAAATCATTTTAACAGCACATCACAATTGTTATAACTAGTGTTCACTTAACGGACTTTAGAAGACAGAGGCAAAGTAGAAATAGTAAAATTAGTAAAAATAACTTAATCCAGAACATGTTACATCGTGTACTATTGACCCACCACTTAAACTCTCACCTGTACACGCATATTTCCATGAAGGTCACAGGTTTTGCAATGAGAACGCTGGTAAGCAGTGTGTACCAAACAGCATAACAGCAGTGATGAGTCAAATAAGAGATGTGTTCTCATAGAAACCTAAAGACATTCATGAGGTCCTTCGTGAAGACTAAGTTGTGCACAAAATTAAAAAACAATGGCAAGATCCAGAACACAAATAAAGTTAAATTTTACTGACATTGTCACATACAATTACGCTATGTATGATTTTGAGGCCACCAATGCAGAAATGGACAATATCAAATGTATAGCCGTTGGAGAGTATCCTATGAAAATGAAAACTGTTACCTTAAAAACCTTCATCCAAGTGATGATTCCACAGATATTTGGATGAGAAGTATTGTTGTTGGTACATAACCCGCCCAGACACAGACGAGATTAAATGCCTTTCCCTTGCTGAGTTTTGTTCTGCTTAATGTGTGTTAGCTGCATCACAAGTTTTAAATCAACCAGGCTTAATATACTCAAATATAACTTTGGCTTTGTACGGAATAGAACTCGATCAGAACCAGCAGTAATAAGATATTCCTGATTCTCAATGACAAATAACCCCTCTAAATACTACCGTTCCAACCTGCAGCTGTTTTTTGCCCCATCATGGTAACTGTCGATTAAAACCACCATTGTTTGAAACCTACAAGGCATTCTGTGAAATTGGAGCAGTGACAACAGATAACAACACGTTGCAAACCGTGAAATGTATAGTTGATACAAATGGCTCATACTATGAGAAGGATGCTGGCAAATCAGACAGCACAGGAGATTTTCCAAAATAGTGTAACTTTAGAAACACCTGGTCCCAAATATGCCCAGAAACGGAACTAGCATGACAGGAAGATAAAGATGCAATGAGACACGACTTGGACAACGAGCCAGAATACGCAGACACAAACATCCCTGTTTGATGACAAATGACACTTCTACCATGACTTTTAAGAAAAATAACACTGTAATGTGTAGAGCTGAAGCTTGAAAATTGTTACAGTCTTTTAATGAAGAACAATCAAAATACAAAAATCTTATGGAAACTATCCTGGGCCCATGAAGGTATTTGTAACAGGTGATGCAGGCAATGGGAAAAGTATTTAATCAAAGCAATACAATATGAATCAACAAGGACCTTGTCACTCACTGATGAAACCTAGATTTATCACTGTATTGGAGACAGCACCCACTGGGGCGGCAGCATTAAGCATAAACGCTGTTACAATACATAGCGCCTTGTCTATTGGGATAAACGTGTCACTGCCATATCAACCTCTTGAGGAAGACAAAATAAAATCTCTCAGAACAAAACTGGGAAACCTACAAGTAGTGATAATTGATTAAATATAAATGGTTGACCATAAACTGTTTATTTACATTAATGGAAGGCTAAAACAATAAAGCAAACAGGGCACTATGTACCCTTTGGAAAAGATAGCATCATTGCTGTTGGTGATTTCTTCAGCTACCACATGTCAAACACCACTGTATTCTGTATCAAAACGGTCAACTTATGGGACATTGTTTCAAAATTGCTCAAATTCACACAGATTGTACAACAAAACAAGTTTGATTTTGCACAGACGCTAAATTGTCTGAGAACACATGAAAAGAATTTTCCTCTACACCCAAATTACGTTAAGATGTTGCAGTCATGTGAAACTGGAGTGAGATGTTTACAAATTCATCCAATGAAAAGGACGCTGACAAATCTGACGGAGCACAAGAGTTGTGAGTTGAAACACGATGCCACATGTGAGTTGCAACATGATCTCGCCAATAGACAAAACGCAAATCCCGTTGAGCATTGCTTTGCACTGGCTGTCTGTTTGAAAAAACAAAATATTACTTCAATATGTTGGTGACAAAAGTGAGTCCAAGGATCTGCATTAAACGCCAAGTGATTGTTTGAAAAACTGTATTATTAAAGTATAAGGTACTCTCTTTTCTCTGGACTTTGGAACAAATCAAAGAAACCATCCTTCCCTTGGAATACATTATGTTTGACGTTCATGTATAGTACTTAATAAATGGTAGGATGATGGCAGTGTGAGAGGCCACAGCAAACCTTTTTATTTCATGTTTATCAACTTTTTCCCCCTAAAATGGCCACTCTTTTCTACCCTAAGGTCCACTGGACCAATATCACATATTTGTGTAATCCAATGTAATGTAATGTATGTGTGTTCTTTGTGCACTCAATAAAACAATTGTGCTTTAACATGTTCTTCACAAACAATGGACCACTACCACAATCACTACCAAGCCATCAAAGAGACCCAAAACATACAAAGTCCATATATTCCATCAGTGTAAGTTGTGTTATTGTATTTTTAACTTTTTAATTTAACTTTTTGCCTACTTACTTGCTATGCTATATAAATTTTGCACACCCTAGACAGTTTTGCACAAAACTAAATCACATCAAGTGCCTACATACATCTACTTTTCAAAAACTAATACCAGACAATGAGTTCTCACCAGTTTCGAGGCAAATCCTACATTTAAAATTTTAAATGAAACACGTTAACTGTTAAATGAGCAGTCCAAATTCTCTTGGTTGGAAAACTACTAGCATGCTAACACGTAATGTCCCTTGTTGGCGACTAGACATTTTCTTAGGCATATTAGAGTCACATAGGAAAAATACGAAGACTGATATCACGAAGCAATTAAAATGTCATGACTATCTACAAAACAAATGTTTAATAAATGTCTAATAAATGAGTTTATTTCTTTATTTGGCTAGTTTTGACACTGTGACATTAGAACCATTTCAAACCACAAAAAAACTCCTCCAAAACCATGCAACCAAATTATACAAAAATCGTTGTATATCACCTTCTGATGGTCTAGTTTCAAAAAACAAAACAAAGCGTGTCGATACATTAGAAGGCGCTCACAGTGCATAAAAGGTTATTATAGTAAACAGCACTTTACATTTCGATTTTTAACTGCTTCAATAATGGACAAATTTGGGATTTTACAATATTGTATTATGATTCTCAATGATTTAAAGTAAAAAAAAAAATGCTCAAAAACGGCCAAAAAGTAGCAATTTTTTATTTTTTAAGTATAAAAACGTTTATTGGTCGGATTTCAATTAACTCCTCTGAAAAAATAAAACCAAATTAACTCAAAAGTCGCTGTTTATCATTCTTAGATGGTTGACTTTACACCCAAATCCAAACTTGGTGATACAGTCATTGAATTCACACTGCAACAAAATGCATATATTTCAGTAATTCAGCAGTAGTAGAAATATTGACGTGTTTTCACATTTTAATTATTAACAAGTTAAAGCAATTTGTTCGAAGGTCACAAGTAGGGTTTCTTTTACCCATACAACAGTGAACACAATGTCGCGTTCGCCCTCATGTGACAGTCCGCGGGAATCTTGCAATTGTGATTGTTGCTGCGTCTTGTTGAAGAACTTAGTTCAAACATGAGCACACTCCATCTATTACCAAAAGACGCATGGCAATGTGGAAAGGTGCTAACATGTGATTTCTCTTGTGTGAGATTGAAGCAGTTGCAAAGTTACTGTGTAAATCTGTAACCTTCAATAACTATCAACAGACTAGGTGTCAAATTGACAGTGCAAAGCAAATATTTCTCATGTCAGACAAAGATATGTTCTTTGATTTGTTGTTAGCTAGATTACAAATGTATCTAGGAGCTGAGGGTCACAACCGAGCAAGGCAGATATCTTGCCATTTGTCCATTGCAGTGAGATGAAACTTTAATATGCTGGCTTCCATTGCAAATTATGAAACCTGCAGAAATAAGAATTAGGGGCAGGCATAGGGGTATCGCTCATTTTAATAAACAACAATTTTTTACAACGAAGTGTACCAACTGGAAAGCTCCAAAGACATATGTGCTCACAACCCGTGTCCATTCTAAAGTCAGGTATTTTGAAGTGCTCATCTTGGATTATGGCATAATGAATTTTATAACATACAATCCTGTGTATATATTAAAACGTCCCATCCAGATTGTTTTCTGGTGACGGTTGCAAATATAATAACTAGCAAAAATGGAAAGTCCATGTGACAGATTGCATTTTTGTTGTAATTTTTGGAAATATTTCTACAGCAAGATGTGTGCCACACACAAGAACCCTATCATCAAGTATCATAGCAAACAACTTTTGCACGTTAGAACACAGTTGGGGAACATCCCTCCACTCAACGGTCTACCATTACCTGAACCACGGAGACAAAGAAAGCGGCGCGGAAAACAAGCTGGTATGCTGGTCCTTCTGAGGAGACGAGCCCTCCGGCCTCCTCTCCCGAGTATTCTCCTGGCTAATGTCCAGTCTATGGACAATAAACTGGATGAACTCAGAAGCAGGCTGGCTTTCCAACGCGACATCAAGAACTGATGCATTCTAGCATTCACGGAGACCTGGCTCAACCTGCTAATCCCTGACTTCGCTATCGCCCAAAATGGTTTCTCCATTCACCGCCAGGATCGAACGATTGACTCTGGGAAAAGGTAAGGGCGGCGGAGTTTGCATCATGATAAACAACAAGTGGTGCTCCGATGTGGGGGTTATTTCTAAGGGCTGTTCCCCACACCTGGAATATATTATGTTAGCATGTCGCCCATACTTTCTCCCGAGGGAATTCACCTCGGTCATTATCACGGGAGTGTACATCCCACCTAACGCGAATTCCACCCAAGCGCTGGACGATCTTTCTGGGATTATCGAAAGGACTGAGACCTCACGCCCAGAGGCTGCTTTTATCGTGGTTGGGGTTTTTAACAACGCAAACTTGAGGAAAGTCCTCCCGAAATTTCATCAACATATCGGCTGCGCAACGCGAGGGAACAACACTCTCGATCATGTTTACACTCACTTCCGGGATGGCTACAAGGCCGTTCCCCGCCCCCCGTT
>JAVQJS010049248.1:0-17340 GCA_036024795.1 Galaxias rostratus | reverse complement strand
TTCTTTAAACAATATTTAGCTTCACATTGAAATTTAAATGTTAAATATAAAATTTATATTTAATTCACTTATGATTATTAAGTATGATTAATAATATATAAGATATACAGTAAAAGATGTGCTACAGATTTTACAATGTAATGAAAAGTACTTTGCTAATTATTAAAAAGTCTGCCTTAGGGGCTGTGTCCACTGAACCTGGTAAAACGCTAAGTGCTGTGCCTTTTCATTGAAATTTCCACTTTCACCATGCTTTACCAAAGCATTTCACCGCACCAATGCCTTTTTTGTTGCTATGCAACCATCAGAGAGTACTTGGTGGTTAGTCTTGCAGAATGCTAGCTACTACCAACGTTACATGTTTTAGTCTTTTCCCGAACGCTAATGGGGTTGTTTGCTATTTTAATGAACACAGAAAAAAGCTAAATCCGAGTCATAGTTGTAGGATTTGCCAATTATACTAATTCTTTGGCCGATCTAATAGTAGTCGCGTTGTTCCAATGTGACCTGGGGAATATTGTGTTCCTACAGGGACTACTAGATAACAGCAGAGCCTTATCCATGGTCAAAGTTTACCTGGCAGTATGTAGGTAGCGCCCGGTGTCTGAACCCCTCACTCCCTCCAAGGAGCTCGGATTGGTTCTGGATGGGCTGTCTTGGGCTCCGTTTGTGGCCATGGAGACTTGCAGTATAAAGACGTCACTAAAGATGGCTGTTGTTGGCTTTGGCCACCTCCAAACATGTCAGTGATCTACAGGCCCTATCCGTTCATTTTTTGTGTATTCAGTTTGCCCCAGGGAATGTCAAGGTGACCTTAACCCTCTGAGAGCAATGGACGCGCAGGACATCATTGTCGACCAAGTCCTCCATTTAAAAAAAATTGTGTTGAGACAGTTATTGTTTGTTTTTTGTTTTTTACTAGAGGCCAATAGCTTTTAATGAAGACAATTCTAGTTGATGTATGTTGTTCACATATTTTTCCACAGAGCTACAAATGTAGAGAACATTCTTGGCGGTCGCCTATCTATAGGTTGCATATTCCCTCAACTTTTCAAGGCATGTATGTTGTTATCGTTGCGGGGGGTTATGACATATCTAAATAGCGTTTATCATGTGATTTAAAGTTTCGAGTGTTTACCTCGAAAAATTACGAAGATGACCATAGGCTACATGTTTTATGTCAACAGTGATCACATTCCTTTGGAATCATGCCATAATGGATCATACAGTGGATAGAAGACTTAACACCACTGTATTTTTTACTTTTACAAGCAAGTATGTCAAGAAGAAAGACTCAATAAGAAGCTATTGAGAGAATATTTCAGAGCGATGAGAGAGAAGACAGCACGTCTTTTCCAGACAGTTGCTCCAGCCAAGAATCTCAGGTTCTTGACTATTTTAGAAAAGGAATGAATCTGAGGACAAGCAAGTAGTTTCAAATTGTGATAATATGTGAATGTACGTGAATAAGTTGCCAATGTTTTATTAAAATAAATATTAGTCTGGTTTCTTGAAAGTCAGTAAAGCCTTTGGTGCCTAGCGCAATCATGCATGGATTGATGTTATCATTTCAATATCATCACAAGGTCCATGATATTGACAAATAGCCATGGTAATCCTTTACTATTTTCAAAATAATACTAGTTGACTATTTTGCTTTACATTATCATATGCAATTATACTGTTGTTATTGTTGTAACACTATTGTTTTTGTTTTTATTTAATTTTATTTGAGTGGATGAGGAACAGAGTGCAGCAAAACCTGCAATTCCTGTAAATTAGTAAGCACCCTCAAGCTCAGAACCGCAGGCACATCAGTAGGAAAGCGATTGTGATTGGAAGTGATGTTCTCATACCTGTGATGCCAAACACCAGTGGCTACATCATAACTGAATTTCAACTTACTTTCATGCTTTCTGCTGTGTTTTCCAAATAAAACTGAAGAAATTCAATGGTTGTTTTTTTGTTTATTATGGTTATTGTTTCATATTTTACTGATAATTTTTTTTGGGGGGGGTCTCCCTTTTCATTGGCCGCAACTGTATTGAATCTGGGAAAATGTGTTTCTTTTGTGTGTTATCAGTCATGACCATAATATTGGTTAAAATGTAAAGTTATCAAAGCTGACAATGCAAAAGTCTTGATTTCAGAGGGTTAAAACCAAACTCAGTATTTATGCTGGATGTCCGAACATGACTTATACCTGTAGTTCTATTGAGGTGCTCTGGCTCCGTTCCAAGACGGATCTTTGCTCCCCGGAGTGTCTGTGCCTTGTACGCAAGCTGCGCTGTTACATGGATAAGACAAGGGGATCCCGTTCCATGGTTTAGAAATGTGTCTGTTTTGCTCGGCCTTCCGTGGGAAGGCGGTGTCCAAAATCAGACTAGCTGAGTGGTTAGTACAGGCTATTTAGTTAGTGCCTATGGCCATTGGCGCACATTCCACTCAGAATTGTTTTCTCGTGGACATTTTCCAAGGATGTGTCCATCTCAGACATTTGTGCTGCGGCTAGCCACTCGTCACACCTTTGTATCTTGTTAATGACTGGGTGTGACTGCGCCCTTTCTGACGCAGGTGGTGCTTAGTGTGTGCGGGCAGGAGTGAATGATGGACCTCTGGTCATCAGCGGTTGTTCGATTTTCACACCCTATGGGCCATTGTGGTACAATTTCTCCCATAGAGATGAGTCGACCGTATCGAGTGTAATAGAACTGGGGGTTATGTATATAACCCAAGTTCTAATAAGGAGAGTTGTGAGACTCCTCTCAAGTTTGCCCAATGACTGAATGTTGACTGGATTAAAATATGGAGTGAGGTGTGTCTGCTACTGTATTTATACAGCAGCTGGCACGTATGCCAGTGACCCTTAAAGTCTTGCCAGCATTGTTGATCACGAGGCGCTATTGTATAAGTGTTCAAGGAATAATGCACCCTCTAAGAGCATTTCCCATAGAGAAGAGTCTAAATCCTCTCCCTAGTAGAACCTGGGTTATATACTCAACCCCAGACAATATGTTAGACCTGTAAAATGTTAAAAAGGTGAGAATAAGATAATCTAGTATTTCTCTGTGGGCAGTTGGGAAACGTTGTTGCTGTTGCTTGGCCAAATTGTTTCCTAATTTGTTAATATACTTGTAATCAACTTTTGTTGAAAACAAAAATAAACCATTGCAAAAAAACAAAACAAATACTGAACAGTTTAGTGAGGCCCATGAAAAAAATCTTGCATGTAACTAATCCCTACTGACCTGCATGAAGTGCAGTTGTAATTTAGCTGGGCTTGGTAAAGATTAGCTTTAAATAAATTAACTAATGTTTTGGTACTTTATAAAGGCTTTGATTTGTCAGGCTTTTTAAAATAGAAAGTTTGGCAATTTGCGTGTTAAAATAAAGCGAAATACATAGTGTTTGAAGATCCAAGACATGTCATGCTTTGAGTGGTGCCATTTAAATGGTCCTGCCTGAAGTTCAACTGCTTGCCTTATGTGAGAAAGGATGCCTATCTAACAATATGTCCCCCCATCTGTCTAGGTACGTTCCAGGGGCAATGGGTGGGTGGGATGCGACATGGCTACGGAGTCCGCCAAAGTGTTCCCTACGGCATGGCCGCTGTTATCCGCTCTCCTCTCCGTACCTCCATAAACTCCCTACGTTCCGGCTCGGAGCACAGCAACGGGACGGCTATCTTGGAACGGTCCCTCTCTGGCCCTCCCATGACTGGTGCCTCCACCAGTGTATCTACAGGGAGCTGCAGTCCAGCTGTTTTGCGTGGTGGCTTTGTACTGACAGCCCACAGTGAGGCGGAGCTGCTCAAGGGGAAGAGGAAGGGCTTGTTCCGACGCTCAATCCTGTCTGGGCTCAAGCTCAGGAAATCAGAGTCGCGGAGCTCATTGGCTAGTCAGCGCTCCAAGCAGAGCTCATTCCGCAGCGAGACCGGCATGAGCACCGTCAGCTCCGCCGCCTCCGATATTAACTCTACTGTCAGGTAAGGAGAGTTTAGGGAAGAGGGGGAAAAGGGGAGGGGTTTGTGAACAACTTGAAGTAAAAATAGTTTTCCAGTCAACCTAAGTTTTGTTAAAATGTCTAACTAAAGCTAACTGACAAAGATTTGTCAGCAAAAAGAAGAGTCTAACGAGTGGACTGATATAAAGTTTTTAAGATGTATTTTCTGGACATGGTCTAGAGATCTTATTTGGGCGTCCTACGTATTTTATAGATGTCTTACCAACATCATACTGCCATCTAGAATGGATGCTCACAGAACATATGCTATAGCCGTCTTACTGACTTCTTAGTATGGTAGGAAATGTTTGCAATCCTGTGAGAAGCTCTTTCTAAATTGCCTAGAGAAAATATTTTTGGGTTTTCAAGCAACAATCCTATGTTTGTTGCAATCGATGAAGAGCAATGCAAATTTTCTTTAAGCAGCAGTCATGAAAATATCTTCTAGTTCAGATAAGGATACAGACCCTGTAAGTACGGACACTTTCCATCAGGGTGACATGAATATACCCAAGACAAATGTCTTAACACAAGCATGTGTCTTTTCACAAAACCTTATGAATGAACAGGTAGTTAGTCTCTATGAAGCTAAAAGTCAAAGTAAGTTGATGCTTGTTGAGAAAGCCCAGCACACTAAAACTCTACAATACTTGTTTTCTAATGTTTAAAAGACCTCTTCAGTGAAGAATTCTATTAGCATTACAACGGTTAGTGCAATCTTTTTCAACAAACCAAAAGAATTATCATAAATGCTTACCTGCTTTCAATAGGAAGGTCACTTATTAAAAAAACACTTATTTTTCTTATGAAATGACAAATTAACGACATTGTTCTTCACTAAAGGGGGATTAAAATGTGTTGTTGCTACCACTATAAGGATGATAGTTGCATGGATAGATTCAATGCAATAACAAGATTTTTAGAGTTTACTAACGTTAGCGATTCTAACACTCATGTTATCACAAAATTCTTTTAAAAACCCTTGAAATATAATTTGCCCATAGCCTGGCACAAAAGGAGGGAAAATCAACACCTGGACTTACAGTATATAAAAACATTTTGTGCCAAGCAAGTTCCAGGGCAGGTTTGGGGCCAGAGCAAAATCTTGAACCTGATCTTTGCTCTCCCAAGGCCTAAGAGCTAGCTCTCTGCCAGGATTTGGCTCCAACTCTCTGCTGGCCTAAGACCAAACACCATTTTTGGTCCCCCTTTAATCGATTTTTATTGGCCCGCCGAGCAAGAAGTGAAACTGATAAGCGCTTGCACTTATTAAAAGTATTTCCAGCGTCAGATGGGATACATGACATGCTCTGACAAAAATTAAGATCTACTAGGGTGCAAAGTGTGCAGTTTAGAAAAAGGAGCACACCAGGCACCTCTAAAAACAAGAAAAGAACGGGTAGGAGACACAGAGAGTTGAAAAAGCGATCTGAGCTGGCACTGCCGCAAGTCCGCAACTGCTGCTGAATGTTGTAGTTGAGGCATTGTGGCAAAAGCAGTTTTGCATGCTAACGTATCTTCCACGACATCGAGATGGGGCCTATCGGGATGTCCACTTCAATTACCCCTTTGACAATCATCTTTTTCAGATGAATTTCGTCACATTGCTTTTTGATTGTTACTGATGTAATAATGTGGCTCTCTGGACCGTGCAAAAGCAAACCGCTCGCAAATTCAACATATGGTGAACTAGGCCTAACACCGGTATGGAAATCGCTATAGGTTTGTGTTGGTGGAAAAGGGGTAATAAACTACTTGGTACAACTAGGTTAGGGGGCATAAACATTTGGTGGGTCCACTACGCCCGGGAGCCACTAGCAACAAATAATTCTAACCGTTCTGTAACAACGCCCCTTTCCATCCAGGTTTCCATCTCGTTGTGGCAAGGAGGGTGCAAACAGGCCTGCTACTTTTTCTATTCACACGTTCTTTTCTGACTTTTTGATGATTCATGATGATTCTCATCCATAGCACTCGTTGCTTGACAGTGATGTCGAGCTGTGGATTGGCACCGTCCTGTATGTGGAGCTCTGAGGTTTCCTTGGTCTCGGGGTTTGGGGATTTACGCTTCGGACACTGAATCCCGGAGGGCAAATTGTCACTGTCTTTGATGTAATACCTTTCATCTGAACTTTCACTCGGTCCAGCACAAGACCAAGGCACAGTGACAATGCACGGCAAAACCGTTTATCTTGGTGCTGTTTATGGACACCAGGTCTTCAACTTGGTACCTCTTTTCCTTAAATGTCAAGTCATAGAATTTCTTATGTCGAGCCTATGAATAAGGCAATTAACAATTAATCAATTAGCAAATTGCAAATACAGCAATTTAAGTTAACTAATCTAACAAAGGGGTTTAAATGGCCAAAGCTTATACAAATGCATGCCATCTTTGTGTGACATTCATGTTTACCAATTAGAAGTGGCTTATAATACTACTAGGTATACGGTCACCAATAACAATAACTCAAAGCCCAAGAAATTAATAAGAAAAAGTAAGTGTTGTCAATTTCGCGCCCATTTTTTCTCAGTCGCATTGCTTTTTGATTTGGTTGTGCTTATGGTGGCAGCAACTTCATTCTCCTTTGACATGATAGTGGCCTCTGCTCCAGACCTACAACAGCGTGGATGGGTATTTTCCAGCAGAAAGTGCTACACTAAGACTTTGGCTAAGGCTTACAGTTCTCCAAACCAGAATGACATTTGAAAGGTCTTTGTAATCTCCTTCTAGACTGCTATTGAGTCTTCATTCATATCTGGTTCCTGAGCGGTGCTTGTGTGTTGCTCTGTGTGCTGTGCTGAGAGAGTGTGAGCAGTTTATTCTTCTGTACCTTTATTTGTGGTTAAGTTATTTGCAAAGACACTGGAGGAGTAATCAAATGTGTTACATTTCTTATGGGACATTGTACAAATGCATGTTAGTAGTGAGGATAGTTTGTTGAGGAGAAAAACTTTGGGGGTAGATAACCATAGTTCAATTCCAACTGTGGTTTACAAATGTGAACAAAGTCAGGAGGACAAGCTTAGTTTGCCATTCGGCTGCTGGCACCAGGAACAATCGCCACCTATTAGATATGAAGAACAACACTGGGAAGACAGACAGTATTGCAATTTCTGACCATTTATTAAGGGTATAAAGATAAATTATAAATTTTCCTACTGCGTATCAGTTGCATAAAATCTTAATGGAATTGTAGTAAAAAATTATGAATCCAATAAGATAACAACAAAAACATGGAATTTTCTTAATTCAACAGCAGGTACAGAGTGAAATGCCAAACAGTAACACCACACAGTATGTAGTGTTTCTATTTACAAACCTCTTCGTCTTCTTTATATAGACACATTATTTTTATTGTAAAATACATTTTTCCTCTAGCAATCCATTTGAAATCCACCCCTAGGACATATTTCGGTCTTAGTCGTGATGGTATAAATAATATCATAAAAACGTGATCATTCTCACTAAAACCTTCTAAAAGGTCAGTTTAACAACAATTATTTTCAATTATTGTCAGAGCTTGAGGTGCAACACTGGTTCCAAATGACCCTCTTCACTCGGTCTAAAGCCTCATATTTCTCAAGCATTGACATTTTGGCATCTGGGAAGTGTACACTACTATCGCAGACCATTGAGATACACTAACATGTGGCATAGAGCCTATACAAGCCTGCATGGGGAAAACATATTATTAAATCAGACAGTACTCAATTTTTTACTTCTGCAAAGCAGCCATTGGTGAAACCCTTCTATCCTCCTGCGATCGTCCGGATAAGCTGAGGAAAATGGATTTAGGGTTGGATTCCATGTCATTCCATGTCCATGTCAAAACTTTGAAGAATTTGGCTCAACACTAATATGTTTAACAAGTATACAACCATATTAAAGGTGAATTTGGCAGTTTTCTAGAAAAGTAAAAAAAATAAGCTCTCCCTATCCTAAGCCCCTCCTAACAGATGAGCACAGGTATATGCAAGCACATAATTCATCCCCTTTAAGGTGGATTTCTTGGGTTTCATGAAAGGCCCAAAAGAAAATGTATTATTATTATTATTCATTCGCGCACAAATACAAATTGTGACTAATGCATTTTTTTAACAATCTCCATCTCATGTAGTTCTTTACCGGTATTTGCACATGTTCTAATACGTTCATTTATTGTCAGATTCTCTTTTAGAGAGTCTTCTCTTTTTTTCAAGACTTGCTTTATCTTTTTGAGTTTGCTTTTTAGTGTGGAATTGCAACTTTTCTAGTGGGATTGTCATCGGCATTCATGGAAATAATTATAAGTTACATGGATGAGGAAGTGAGCAACCATTTTCAATGTGAAATCCACTTCAATTCACTTTTGTGACTGGTAGCATATATTTGTTTTTTATTTCAAAGTTCAAAGTGTTTTATTTGTCAAGTGCACAGTATAATACAGGATTATTCTGAGCAAAAAAAATCTTATGACATGGCAGGCAGCAACTACGTAGAACAGAGCCAAAATATACATACCAGAAATATAAAGAATATAAAAAGTAACTAAGATATACATCATATGTACAGATGGAGGATATTGACAATGAGAATTGGAGTACACAATATTTCAAATATATTAAGTGCAGGAGTGTTGATGAATATGTGCATAGGATTGTGATGGGATGATGCGCAGTGAACGTACATAGGGAGTGAGCATACACATGAGAGTCGTGTGATCAATGTGATCCCTGAGGTTAATGTTACTGGTTTTCGAAACCTGATGGCCTGGGGGATAAAACTGTTTGTGAGTATGGTCGTCCGTGCCCAGATGCTCCGGTAGCATCTACCAGCAGCAAGAACAGACCACATTTATATAATGTAAAAAACAACAGGGGCAAAATATTCAAGATGTGCTTTTAGTAGTCCAAATTCAGTACATCCCCTTGGCAGTGCGATTGTCTTTTACTTTTGGAGTTCTTGGGAACTTTCCTTCATATTTTTCCTGAACCTTGTGACGTTTTCCATTGGGATTAACGAAAGGTACATCAGTCTTAGGTCTTGAAAATGCCCCTAACAAAATATGACCAAACATGCAATACTGAAACTGTTTTCCAGGTATTGTCATTAAAACCGGTGGTAGTTCTCCCATTCATTTTATCAATATATTCTAAATTTGTTTATTAAAGAAGGTTAAAACTCTAACTTTCCTTTCCGCAGCCTTGGGGACACAGATTCCGAGCTGGTGGTTGCCGATGACGATGTGGATGCCACGTCCACGGAAACCTATAGTGGCGAGTGGAGGAATGATAAGCGCACAGGCTATGGTTTGAGCAGGCGCTCTGATGGATTGCATTATGAGGGTGAGTGGCTCAGCAACAAACGCCATGGCTATGGATGCACCACGTTTCCAGATGGAACCAAAGAGGAGGGGAAGTACAAGCAGAACGCTTTGGTGAGCGGGAAGAGGAAGAACCTCATCCCACTCCGCGCCAGTAAGATCCGGGAAAAGGTGGACTACTCAGTGGAGGCTGCTCAGAAGGCTGCAGAAATATCCCAGCAGAAGGCTGAGATAGCCCTATCAAGGTAAAGGTCACAAAACAAAGCTCATCCAGTGCATCCAGAAAGTATTCATATCCCTTCACTTTTCCACATTTTATTTTGTCACAGCCACAGTGCAAAATAATTCATAACATTCTGTACACAACACCACATTATGACATAGGTCAAACCTTATCTTTTGTTTGCTAATGTATAAAAAAAAACACAAAACAAAACACACACACCTTTTTCTCAATACTTTGTTGAAGCACCTTTGGCAGCAACTACAGCCTCAATGCTTATTGATTGTGATGCTACAAGCTTGGCACATCTATTTTGGGACCGTTTCCCCCATTCTTCATTGCAGATCATCTCAAACTCCGACAGGTTGTATAGGTTGCACAGCCATTTTCAGATGTCTCTGAAGATGCTCAATCAAGTTCAAATCTGGGCTTTTCATCAGACCGGAGATTTTTGTTTCTCTTGGTCTGAGAGTCCTTAATGGCCTTTTTGGCTAACTCCATGCAGGCTGCCATGTAACGTTTACTGAGGATTGGCTTTTGTCTGGTCACTCTACCACAAAGGCCTGATGGTGGAGTGCTGCAGAGATGGTTGTCCTTCTGAGCTCTGACAGAGTGACCATCGGGTTCTCGGTCATTTCCGTGACCAAAGTCTTTCTCCCCCAATTGCTCAGTTTAGCCGGGCGGCCAGCTCGAGGAAGAGTCCTTGTGGTTCCAAACTTCTTCCATTTACAAATGATGTTTGTGACCGTTGTGCTCGTTGGGACCTTCAATGCTGCAGACATTATTGTGTACACTTTGGGAGCTTATATAAACAGGTGTGTGCCTTTCAAAATCATATACAATACATTTAATTTACCACATGTGGACTCCAATCAAGTTGTAAAAACATCGCAAAGATGATCAGTGAAAACGGGGTGCACCTGAGCTCAATTTTGAAGGGCGTGAACACTCATGTAAATGTTTTTTTTTTTTTTTTGTATTTTTAACACATTTGCAAAAAAATTCAAATCAAAACTTGTTTAACTTTTTGGGAATTAGGCTGTAACATAATAAAATGTGGAAAAGTGAAGGGGTATGAATACTTTCTGGATGCACTGTAAGTATTGCAGAATCTCTACATCCAACACTGAATCTAAAGGAAGATCCTTTAAATATAATAGCAAACTATAGATAAGATTAAACTTTTCTAAACTTAAAATAAGATGCCACTAACACCTAAACACAAATAGGAATTAAATTGTAAAATATTAAGCAGCACAAGTCATGAGTCTGCAGCAGCAAATTTAAGCTAAGTCGGAATTGAAGGGTGAGTACCGATCTTCATGTGTGTAAAAGAGGAAGACATTGAAAGATCTAACACACATTGTTCTGCATACATTGCTAGAAATAATAAGAAAATTCTGTCATATGTGACTGAAAATAGTTGCGTGCAACTGATTCTTTTTTTAGTTACCTGCAATCCATTAGAACGAACATGAAATTTAGTATGTGCTATTTGGGAGCTTAGTAAATCAGGCCCCTGTTATAAAACAAGTAAGAACGGAAATGTAACTGTGAGTAGAAACAGAAAAAAGGCACTATGAGACAGTAAAGACAACATAGAGCTATAGCACACACAGGCATTCATTGCAGCCAACGCACATTACTTCATACACATACATAAATGAACAAATGCACGCATAGACAGATAGGATTAGAATATTTAACGTATAATCAATACATATTTAAAACATATGTGAGACCCAGAAGACTCAAGGCTATGTTTGCCGCCGAAGGTCGTTGTACCATGTATTACATCAGGGAGAAGATGTCACAATTTTAATTTAAGTAACGTTTGTGTGACAAATGTGTAGCATAGGTATTAGGCCTGGCCTATAACATCAAATTGCAAACATCCAAATTTAATATAGTTTGTAACACTGTTAAATGTAGAAAAGTGCAAGGATCTCATGCAGCGAATGGGTTTGTTGGGTGAAGCATATTGTTGATGTAGGCAGGCGCCAAACCATTCAAGGCTTTGAACACTAGCAGTAAAATCTTAAAATCAATTCTGAAACTCACAGGCAACCAAGAATTGGCTGCAAAGATAAGTGTAATGTGGTATCTTCAGAAGTACAAGTTAAAAGCTTGGCAGCAGCGTTGTGTTTCAATTGTAATCTTTGGATGTTTCACTTGCTGATTCCAGAATAAAGAGCATTGCAACAGTCAAGTCTGAAGGAAATGAAAGCATGCACCTTTTTTAAATCTGATGATGAAATTAACTGTCTGATTTTACTTAGCAGTCTAAGTTAGCATAGCATGATCATATACCATTGGCCATCTCAGTGTCAAAGGACAATTTGTAATCAAAGATATTACACCAAGTTGCGGGCCTTCTTGCCGACGTTATTGGATATGGTGCCTAGATTGGTTAATGATACTGGTGTTATTACTACATGGAGTAATCATATAACAATTTTTTTTTTACATCCAATCCCTGATTTCAGCAATGCATAATAAAATATGGGAAACATCAACTGCAGGGTTTAACGGGACATAAAATTACATGTTTTTCCTGGTATGTGCATTAGTGTGCATGTATGCTGGACTGTCTTTACCCACAGACATTCCGTCATACATGCAGTCGTGTGCATTAGCTATATTTGGTAACCCCCTGTATCTCAAATCCTATTAGCTACAATCACTGGCTTCCGGTTGGAGTTAGTGCTCCATGCAACTTTGTCTCATTATCTCTGTTTTGACTTAGGCATCCGTTTATACCCAAGTCATAATGCTCCTAAGACAATATTTTGGAATGCTGCTATATCAGTGGCCTTTATAACGCCACCGGCTCCAATTATTGTTATTGTAATTTCACAACGGATTTGTATTCGGATTAAACATTTGGATTAAACATCCTCACACTTTTGAAATGTCGACCTTCCAAGTATGAGAACCTTTGGATGAATTAGAGACTCACAAGAATGTGTTTTTACGTGAACATTAAAAAAAATCCGCTTTCGTTTAACAGGCACAAAGATCCAAATTGATAAGGAAAGCAAGGAGGTTCTGAGGCCATCCATTATTTTTGCTTCCTATTTAATTACTTTTCCTGATTCAATGGGGACAACTGGTTAAAAATAAATGTTACATGATAATGTTTTGAATTTGTACACATGTTGTGCTCATCCGTTTTCTTTCGGCCCATGCTGTTTTTGCTGTATGGAACATATATGAAAAATTGTGTTTAAACGTGTTTAGACATATTTGTTCTGATTGTCGTGGCTGATGTTTGAGTCGTCAAAAACAATGTTGTAGTTTTCAAAATGCTTCCCTATTCTTTAGGGCCCCAATCTAACATAACCATGCGTTACGTATGACTTTAGAGTATAAGGAGTGTAAATAAAAATGTATCTATATTTCTCCAGTCACATTTTCGTGCCACAGGAGAGAACTACAAGAATTGTGAATAAATCTAATTATTTTTAACCAACAAACAAACAAAGATTCCTTCACCTGCATGTTCTAAAATTCTTTGATCTTGTGGATTAAAACTGCACACATAATGTATAAAGCACAAAATAGGTAACTCCCTCTGCGTATTCAGAGGTCCTTTAAAAACTAGTGTGTCACACAGACTGTATGATGTGAGCACACTTTAGTTATTGCTAAGTGTGGACACAGCCTGAATCAAAGAGATCACAATAGAACATAAATTAAGAAACATTTAATATCGTAGAAAAACACTGCAAATTATGTATTACTGTTTGTAAAAAAAAAAAGGAAAGTAAGTAAGTGTTGAAATATAGTCACCTTTAAATTATTTCTTTAATGGCCAATTGTGCAATATAATCTCAGTAAAATATATAATTTCAGTGATATAGCAGTAATTGATCATTCTTATTATTACGTAAATAATAAACTTAAAAAATAATTTCAAAGTTAAGAGACATGATTAGTTCCAACCCCAGATTCTAGTTACAGTGCAATACAAAATAAATTACACCACTGTATTCAATGTATGTATAATTGTATGAACTAGTCCCTTACCTCCCTCTGATTATTGTAAAAGGTATAAAACATTTTTTAAGACCAACACAACAGCTCTTGAAAATATGTACTCATGATGAACACGCAAATCGCGGGTAATCAGCATAACAAACAGATGAGTTTTACGGTCAGATAATACATTAGGAGGGAACATCTTATCCAAAAAAAGTTACAGACATTTTTGGTAGACATCAGTGATGCAACCTTAGACACCACAAAGTGCATGCTAGTACCACAGGTTTATTGTCTGTGAGCTACTTCCGTTCAATAAAGTTTATTCAAACTAGGGCGTGTTTTTGTTTTTGTTTGTTTTTTTAAGGTGCAATACCTGAAGCAACCATATTATGGCACTATAAACACAAGGTAAATAATGAACTTATTGACAAGTCATTCTATACTTATAAAACAATATGTTTAACTTTTAGTCATCACAGAACAGTTATTGTTGTGCCAACCCTGGTTAATGACAAACACACTGACTGAAACTGATATTTCTACAGCTGTCTTTTGTGGATGGTTGGTCTGTTAGCAAATAATTCTTTTAAATGGGGGTTTGAGTAGCACAATACTCTATCTGTGATTTTTATACCACTGACAAATACACCAGAATACAGAAATACTAAAGCAAATCATTTAAAAAGAAAACCAAAAAAATACTAGCAAACCCCCTTGAAATACTAATTCAAACTAACCTGGAATTGAAAACTAAATACAAATTAAAACAATTGTAAAATGCTGATAACCTTGATATGCACTAACCCTGTGCTTCTGTCCACCTGCAGGACTACCCATGCCCAGAGCAAAGCAGAGGCGAGTGTGGAGGCAGCCCAAAAAGCGCAGGAGGAGAGTAGAATGGCACGGATAACTGCCAAACACTTCTCGCCCTCTTTCCAAAACTCAGGCAATGGTGTGAACTACAGAAAAATGTGTGTGTGTGTGTGTGTGTGTGTGTGTGTGTAGGCACACACACCCATGTAATCTAACACTTGTGTGTGTCTTTGTGTTCGAGTTAGTGTTTACTGATTGATTGGTGTGCGTGTATGTAGTATGCACCATTATTTTGTGTGCAAGTTTACATTATTCTCATGTGTGCATGTGTGTTGTGGCCTGTTCTAAAGGTCAGGAATGTCAGCCCTGCAGCTTCTCATTTCTATCTATGTCACTTACATTCCTAATGCATAGTGGGTTGCCATCCCAGGGGAGCAACTTACTGTACCAAACACTTCGTGGCGTGTGCTGAACAGTAACTCCCACACTACGTGAAAATTGTTACATAGTTGCTAGAATGTCATTGTGTTCTGGTCTTTTTTGTGTGGTAGAGCATGTGTGTAGAGACTGGCTTTCTCTCAATCTACCTGTGTCTCTGCTTTGGCATTTGACAACCTTGAAAAAAGTTCATTGCTACTTTCCTGTTAGTTTTTCCTTTTTTGTAATGAAATGCCCGAAACATTTCCATCCCATAGTGGTCACCACTATTTGTAGCACTAGAGTTGGGTCCACCAAGTCTCTGTATCGCTTGAGGTCTTGGTGTTAGGAGTGGAGTACTGTGTCATTCCAATGCAACCTGGGGAATATACAGTTATTCCCCCAGGGGCTACTGGACAAGGTCAATGGTCAAAGTTGTCACTTAAGATGGCTTTATGTTTGCCTTGGCCACCTCCAGGCGTGTCAGTGATTTACTGGCTTACCTTGTTCATCCTTCAGGTACTCAGTTTGCCCCTGGGGATATCAAGGTGACTTTAAAGCCAAACTGAATGTTTGTGCCAAAGATCCTTAGCATGACTTACTCCTATAACTCTAGTGAGTTACTCTGCCTCCGTCCCGATACGGATCTGCGCTCCCTGGAGTTTCTACGCCCTGTGCGCGTACTGCGCTGTTACATGAATAGGACAAGGGGATCCCGTTCCATGGATCAGTAGATTAGTCTGTTTTGCTCTTCCTTCCATGGGAAGGGGCTGTCCACAATCACACTGGCTAAGTGGCCAAGAGCGTGTCCTATAAAGAGGAGTCTCATTCCTCTCCTTATTAGGACTTGAGTCAAATACATAACACCTAGTTTAAAAGCTACTTTCTATAGCCAGTTGTCTGTCCTTAATTCAAACCCCTACATATCAATTTGTTGAAGATTGGCTGTAATTACAGTAGATTTGTGTTCCTTAATTTGTGTAATACATGACAGGTATTCATGACTAACACATTTTTGGGAGATTTTCTTCCTTTAATTTGAACAATTTCTGTAGATTCACCCAATTATTATGCATTTTGATTTGACTCATTTCTAAATCTCTCTCTTTCTCTCTCTCCTTCGTGTCACTCTCCTCTAGGTGTGGTGTGCCAGCGCCCTCACCGTCAGCCATCCAGTGACGCGGAGGGTGTGTCCAGCACCGGTACCACCGACAGCCCGGACCTCTACCTGCCGTCCAAGGGTTCTGATGAGATCTCAGAGTTCACTCCTGATCTCAGCCCTCCCTCTTCCTCCTCCATCCCCCGTACCCCACCACCCCCAATGAGGCCCTCCCACCACAACAAGAGTGCCCGCTTCTTAAGACAGACTGCGGTGGACCTTGACCGAGGAGGAGATAAGAGAGGAGAGAGGAGAGGAGGAGTAATAGAAGAGAGAGGAGAAGGAAGTTGGGAGAAAGCAGGTCAAACAGATATCCAGGTGTTAATAGAAGGGGGTAGAGAAGGAGGAGGACCATGGGATTACCAGCGAGCCAATAGCTGGAGCGAGGACAAACGACTGTCTTCATCGTTCAAGGGTGGAGTTGCTGGTTTCCAGGGAAGCAGGTGCTATGGCGAGAGGCAGGATACAACCAACGGACACAAACACAGAGCGTCTAATCATCGGTGGCGCGATCAGGGCTTGTCCAACCTGCGGCCGACCATGGACCAGTGGGCAGAGTCAGCCTCCAGGACCTTGAAGCGTGGCAAAAGTGCACCAGACGGTGGGGGTAGCAGACTGTTAGAGCAAGATGAAGAAAAGCTGAGTAACTACGAGTTGGAGATGAAGCCTCTGCAGCCAAGAGACTCCAAAACACAGCTGCTACAAGGGACAGGGCAGGTTCCCACGCACAGAGAGGGGCGCTCGCAGCCACAGCAACATAAGATCTGGCAGGGGAAGGAAGGAAACAAGGTGAGAGAGGGGGCTACCTTGTCAGACTCAGTACTAAAATCAGACAGCCTGCAATCAGGTGACAAACTTGGGTGTCTGTCCCTGCAACGAGACCTCACCCTCTCAGCCCCACAAAAGTTCTCTCCAATTGCACTTGACAGAGACCAGAGCCTCACGCAGCTCAATGCAAGCTCGGTAAGAACCTCATGACTACCTACAATAAGTAACTAGTAGTGAAATGCACTTACAGGCCTACTTACCTACTTAGCTCTATTAGCAATACATTCACTTTCCATAATAATGATTATAATAGCTTTACATTAAGAGCGCTTTTCTTGCAACCAAGTACTCAAGGAAAAATAGCAAACAAAAAAGGAAGCATTTATTTTAAGCATTTTTTACAATTAGTGTTACAATTGAAACTACAATAAAGATGCATAATCAGATCCAGAATAGGACAAATATGTTCAGACAGATCAAGCACACTTGACAGAACAGGCATGTTTTTAGCAGTCTGAAGACTTTACAATTCAATATTTTGGATCTCCATGGGGAGGGATTTGTAATACAGTAGCTAGTAAGTAAGCATATGTATTTTTTGTATCTCGGCAATCATTTCATGTGTGTGTGTGTGTGCGGTGTGTGTGTGTGTGGGGGGGGGGGGGGGGGGG
>JAVQJS010049247.1:0-12753 GCA_036024795.1 Galaxias rostratus | reverse complement strand
TGTGTGTGTGTGTGTGTGTGTGTGTGTGTGTGTGTGTGTGTGTGTGTGTGTGTGTAAGCATTTCCCACACCTGCATTTATTGCTGTTGTTTCTGGGAGAGTTGTTGATGTTTTTTTTTTAACTCTCTTTTTCTCTTCCCCCTCTCCTTCCTCTCCTCTGCTCCTTGTTTCCTCCTTCGCTCCC
Organism: Galaxias rostratus; assembly: GCA_036024795.1. Classification (NCBI taxonomy): domain Eukaryota; kingdom Metazoa; phylum Chordata; class Actinopteri; order Galaxiiformes; family Galaxiidae; genus Galaxias; species Galaxias rostratus. The sequence continues at coordinate 12,570 of JAVQJS010049247.1, read as the reverse complement.
TCAAAGAAGAGGAGCAGAGAAGAGAAAAGGCGGAGCTTTATATTAGAGAGGCGGAGTCTAAACGCCTGGATGTCCAGCCAATCAGAGTCAGCCATGTATCGTGGGCAGGAAGTGAGCCCTACCGTCTCCAAGCGCAACCGCATCCCTCCCCCGCTCTGCCTCCCCTTCCTCCCCCGCCCCTCCCACCTTCTCAACTCCCGTTCGCTGTTATCCCCATGGTGCCCGTCGTCGCGGCAACGCCCTCGGTCCCGCCTATACCTTTGGTCACGCCAGTCGCCACGGCAGCAACCACGGCGAGCGTCAACGGACTCTCGCCACAGGCCAAGAGCTCCTCCCCTCCCCGGCAGCAGCAGCCAATCCCGCGCAGCCTCCTGTGTGCCACTCAGATGAAGGTGGAGCCCAATTTACTGACGCCGCAGACTGGCAGCAGCCCCAGCCAATCACAGCCTCAGGTTCACATTCAGTACCCCACCTCTATCATCAGCACCACCGGCAATGGCTCCCAGCATGCACTGCTCTCACAGCAGCCCCCGCCCACTACTCAGGGGTCGCCCAATGGCATCGCAGGGGAAGACATGAGGGGTTTGGATGGGAAACGCAGACCTGGAGGGTAAGACTGTGTGTGTGTGTGTGTGTGTGCGCGTGTGTGTGCGTGTGTGTGTGCGTGTGTGTGTGCGTGTGTGTGTGTGCGTGTGCGTGTGTGTGTGTGTGAGCGAGCGTGTGTGTGCGTGTGTGTGTGTGTGGAAGAAGCAGCTTGGTCATGATGGATGACTGATTATATTTTGTGGTTTTTAGTGCTGGGACCAGAGAGGTGCACAACAAGCTGGAGAAGAACAGGTCAGTGCTCCAATCACATTTCCCGGTCCTCAAAGTCCCGCCTCTTAGTTCTCGAAGTCCCGCCTCTCACGCTGTCCTACCTTCCTTTTTAGTCCTGAATTTATAATTGAAACGTACAAACTAAACCTAAGTTACTAACTGAACCTCTAAGTTATAAACTGAACCTATAGGTTACAAACTGAAACTCTAAGTTACTAACTGAACCTCTAAGTTGTAAACTGAACCTCCCTCTAAGTCACAAACCGAACCTCTCTCTAAGTCACAAACTGAACCTCTCTCTAAGTTACAGACTGAACCTCTCTCTAAGTTAATGGTCTGTCATACATTCCTGTCTGTACTTAAGACTGTAATTACTCATAGAACAGGACGTATTATCTTCTCAGTGGGAACCTTTTCTCCTTAATTTACCACCTCTCTCTCTCTCCCTCTCTCTCTCTCCAGACGAGCCCATCTAAAGGAATGTTTCGACACGCTGAAGAAGAACGTTCCCAATGTGGACGAGAAGAAGACTTCCAACCTCAGCGTTCTCCGCAGTGCTCTGCGTTACATACAGGTAGGGTTCTCCTCTATCTGTTTCTATCTACAGATTGTTTGGTAGGACTACATCTCCCAGGCACCCACAGGGCTGTCCACGCTATTTCTATCTACTGACTGTTAGTTAGGACTACATCTCCCAGGCACCCACAGGGCTGTCCACGCTATTTCTATCTACAGATTGTTTGGTAGGACTACATCTCCCAGGCATCTGCATGGCCATCCACACTGTTTCTGTCTGCAGACCGCTAGTTAGGACTACATCTCCCAGGCACCCACACTGCCGTCCACGCTATTTCTATCTACCGACTGTTAGTTAGGACTACATCTCCCAGGCACCCCCACTGCCGTCCACGCTATTTCTATCTACTGACTGTTAGTTAGGTCTACATCTCCCAGCCATCCGCTTGCTTAGAGATCAGCGTTTCTGTTTACAGACTTTAGGGGAGGACTACATTTCCCAGCCATCCACAATTGAATATTATTCTGGCTCAGTCTTCCCCCTTCTCTCTTTTTTTCCCTCTCCATTTTCCTTCTGCGCTGTCCGTCTACGCCCCCCTCCCTCCCTCCTTTCCTCCCTGGTTTGAGGCCATGTGAGAGCAGAGCACATGGCTAGCTCCAGCTTAGTGACGTCACTCCCTCTACCCAGTCTCCCCCACCCCTCAGCAAAGACACCACTGAGCACGCTCTGTTCTCTCTCTCTCTCTCTGTCTCGTTCTTTGTTTCTCTCTCTCTCTCTCTCTCTCTCTCTCTCTCTCTCTTTCTTTCTTTTCCCCCTCTCTTATTTGCTTTTCAATCCCACTAGTATTTTTTTCTTTCTATCTATCTCTCGCTGTATTTCTCTCTCTTTCTCTCTCTCCTGTCTCGTCCTTAGAGCATGGTTACCATGGCCACGGTCAGCAGGTGGTCAAGACACTGCAGGAAACCCCACCGACAAATGTGTGTGTGTGTGTGTGTGTGTCCTGATGCAGTTGAATGCATATGTTTTCCAACCGATGAAGGAATGAGGAAGACAAAGTCAAACAACCTTCTAAGAGAATGGAGGGGCACTTGTAGAGGAGGAGGGAAACGAGGGATGAAGAGGAGGAGGTAGAGGGGGAGTCTGAGAAGCTATTGAAGGAGGGAGGGATAGACACATCCATTAATGAATGGAGGGACGGACAGAGGGAGGAGGAGGAAGAGGAGGAGGAGGAGGAGGAGGAGAGACTCCGTATCACCAGTGTGTTAAACAGCAGGGGAGTCACCCCTCTGTCTCAGCCAATCAGAGGCCTCCATCTGCCCTCCGACTCAAACTGCCAAGTCCTCCTGGATGTTGTTGCCAAGGTAACAGCTACGAGTGGCGGGTTGCCTTGGAGATGTGTTGAGTCGACCGGGGTTGTGTGTGTGTGTGTGTGTGTGTGTGTGTGTGTGTGTGTGTGTGTGTGTGTGTGTGTGTGTGTGACTTGAGACCCTGGATCATGGGAAAATGATGTGCCTACCCATACACACCTTAAGACTGCTATTGTGCACACCGTAAAGGATACCTCGTGTGTGTGTGTGTGTGTGTAGGTTCTGGTGGAGTTGGTGAATGACGAGAATGTGACTCTGGTCATGGACGAGCTGAGGGGATACTGCACCGATGTTAACACTGATACTGCTCAGGCTGCTATCTCTGCTATAGGTACATACACACACACAGCTCAGATTGATATTTGCGCTATGCGTAGATAAACACACCTGCTGACACTGCTCAGTCAGATATCTCTGCAATAGGTAGATTGTAACAAACACCTGTCTGCGTGTCTGCGTGTGTATGTGAACAGGACGTATTGGGCGGAGTTACAGTGACCAGTGTCTTGAGATTCTCACTGGACTTCTGGGTCTCAAACAGGAACACATTACCTCTGGTACAACATTAAAACAAACACACACGCATCTCACCGTACATCGAGTGACCAAAGGTCCTTTTGGTTGCAATACGCTATAACTCTCTCTCTCTTTCTCTCTGTGCCTCTCTCTCTCTCTCGCTCTCATTGTATCTCTGGATCATGCTGTAGCGGTGGTGCAGACACTGCGAGACTTGGTCTGGGTTTGTCCACAGTGCAGTGATGCTGTGTGCCGGGCCTTGGAGGGATGTGAGGATACTCTACAGGATAGTCAGGTTAAGCTTGACCTCTCTCTCTCTCCCTCCGTGTCTCTCTCCCTCCTTCACTTTGTCTTTCTTATTTTATGTCTTTCCCTCCCCCTGTTCATCTTTCTCTCCTCCCCGTCTTTGTTCTTCTCTACAACGTTTCATCTCTTTGTTGGAAATTGTACTAGTATTCCTCTCTCCCTCCTTCCTTCTCTCTCTTCCACCATACCCCATTCTGCTCCCTCTCTCCCTTTTCACTTTTTCTCCCTCTCTGCCCTCTTTCTCTCTCGCTCCCTCCTGTCCATCCACAGGGCAGACAGGCCTTGCTGTGGCTGCTGGGTGTGTATGGAGAACGTGTTTTCAGCGCGCCCTACGTGCTGGAGGGCTTCATCGACGGCGTGCGGGCAGAGGTCTCTCTTGGTGTGAGGGCGGAGCTGCTGACTGCCACCTTAAGGCTCTTCCTCTCCCGGCCCGCAGAGATACAGGACATGCTGGGACGACTGCTCCACTACTGTATAGGTGTGTGCGTGTTTATTCATAGATTTCTTGCTCAATTCCTGGAATGACTTGACATGACTAACTCCCTTAGAGAGGGACTTGGGACTTGTGTGTGTGTGTGGGTGTGTGTTAGTCTTATTGTTAAATGGTAGACTGAGAGATAGCTGAGCTTAAAATTGTGCCCTTTGAAAATCACTTCTGATAACTATTCTCGTAATAAAAATAAAAATGAAAATAAATAAATAAATAGAATAAAATAAAATAAATAAATAAAAATAAGTAGTATACAATTAAAACAGCTTGGAGCCTGCAATAGAGCATTTAAAAGCATCACATGGGACAGTAAGCCCCATGTGAGTAAGTTTTACAGTGGAAACAGAGGGTTGTGATTTCATGCAGAGAGGAAAATGATTTTGTTTCCCTTTTTGTTCCAGAGGAGGAGACTGACATGTGTATCAGAGACCAGGCTCTACTCTACTACCGCCTGTTGCTTTGTGGGACAGAGGAGACGCGCAAGGTCCTCCAGGGTCGGAGGTCGGACCCATCGCTGGGGGTCCTGATAGGCTCGGCCGGCCTTCCAATCAGCCAATGGGCGAGCTGCTTTGACACGTTGGAGCCTCTGATGCAGAAGGCTGCCACAACCGAGTCGTCCAGCCGGAGGAGCCCCGAGAGGAGGAGCCCACGCTGCCTCAGCCCCATCCACAACCTCCAACCTTTGACCCCAAGCCCAGCCCAGGACTCCCCCACCAGTAACTGCTCACTATTAATTTGCCATGTTTGCCCATTTTGTTTTGCTTTTCGTTTTACATTTTAGCAAGACGAGATTTCACTGCCAGAAAGCATTCTCATGTCTTACACACTGGCCATTATATAACTGTGCGTTACTTTCCTATCTCCTCTCTTCTCTGCTTCCTTCTCACTTCCATCACCCCACCCCCAAAAGGTCAAAGTTACTCTGCCTGTTCCACCACCGTCGATCTGCGTCCGGTCCCCAGCCAATCAGCCCTCAGCCTCTCTCTGTCTCCGGCTCTGGGCCCTGAGGAGTTTGAGCGGCTGTGGCTGGGTCAGGGCGCCGAGGAAGTGGTGACGGTGCAAGAGTGCGTGGCTTGTCCGGCTCCGCGCTCCTCTCACAGCCTCCAGGCGGCGCTGCAGCTGGTCAACATCCAGACCCTGGCCGTCACCCCACCACACACGCTCCCCTGGCGGGTGTACCTGTACACGCACACGGCCCCTGCCCAGCCCTCCGCGGATGGGCCCGGGTCGCCAGTGCTGGGCGAGCTGTCGTACGGCAAGGAGCACGCGAAAGAAGAGATGCTCGGCGTGGACGGAGAGAACGAAGACGACGAGGGGAGGAAAGAGGGTGGGAAAGCAGTTACAGAAGAAGGGAGGGCGATGGAGAGAGAGGGCGTGATGGTGACTCTGAGGCAGCGTGCGGGGAGCGTCGAAGCCCTACGTGTGTGTCTGGGGATTCTTGTTACTGTACTCATCACCTTGTCTTCAGAGACAGATTAAAAAAACTCACCTTAGAACCTGTCCAATTGGCTGGTAGGCATGTCTATCAGTTATATCTGTAGAACAAATTAATATTTTGATAAACGAGAAAATCCTGCCACTTTGTTAGAAATGTGCTTGGCTGCTAACACCCAATAATGTCAATAATCCCAGACTAAAATGTCACGCCAATACTAGTTTTGGAATCTAAGATCTAACCTGCTATTAGAGAACCATATTTTATGTGTATTTATTAACAAACCCCCTCGACTGCTCAACTGAACAGATCAATATCAGAGAAGTGTAATTGACTTCATGCAATGCTCTGATTAAAAATGGTTCCTTTCTAAAAAGAAATTGAGCAGTATATAACAACACCTTGTCTGATGGACTATCAGAAGCTATCCCCTATGTGAAATAAAATATCCTCCATTCACCTTTTATGTTCTTTTGACTTGCCATTTGTCGCAAAAACTTTGACCACCAATTGGACGAGTTGTGCGGTGGCGTTGCTATGTCTTATTGAGGGCTTCCTGAATGTTTTAAGTCTGTCTGATGTTCATTATTTTTGCAACAAATATAATGCAAATGGACCACAAAGCCCTAGTTTACCAAAACACGATACAAACCGATATAATCTTTATAAAATGAGTGAAATGGTACAAACTTGGGTTGGCAAATACGGTATAGTCCGCTGCTGGCTATTATAAACAGATTGTTTACATTATCTATGTCTACATTACAGACAATCAATTAAACAGGTCATTATTTTCTATTGTGTAGAACTATAGTAAGTACAAAACAAAAGTAATGTCTTCTCATGTAAGAAATAATATTCCTTTGTTCAATGAATAAATTTACTTCACGAAGGTCACAAATTAATTTACTGGTTTAAATAAGAACAAAATCATCAAATCTAGGCAAAGATGCCCTTTAGACCCCTTAACTTACAGTGCTTCAAATTTAAAAACACTACAGAGACACTAAAGAGAATTCATTACATATAGAACTCTTTTGGCACAGTATAAAATATCTAGCCAGCCATTATGAGAATATGCAAGAGGGAACATTATAATTAATTATTGGAGAATAACGTATATGTAGTGTATTAAATAGTAGGTTCATAATTGCTTAATTGACTGCCTGATCCATGTCGAGTGCTGGCCCATTGGACATGCGATAGGGGAACTGTTCGAACATACATGTAATTCCCTTCACGTCGATCTTTCTCTCGGTGCCTGTGTGGGAAGTCACCATTATATTGCCCAAAGTTTACAACCTGAAATCAGATTACAAGGAAGTGTGTTAGCATCGAGAGAACAGCTTCAAACTTCGGCCGTTTTTTCTGCGACCCAGAGCCGTTAATTTGTTAAATTTCTGGGACTGTTGTTTTCAAAAAAATATAATTTTAGTATTCATCATAAAACCAACCACGACGTCTACTGCGCTGAACTCTTATATTCTTTTAAAGGTGAGTTGGCAGCCAATGACACACCTGTAAAGTATTTTAGAATGTTAGATCCAAAGGGCTAGAGTACGGTTATGTATACATTTTTAATGTTTGAGTTTTTACTAGTAAAAAACACATTTATTTTCAGAATATTGTTATTGTTTCCAAGTTTATTATACATTTCCTCCACACTTGCTTTGCTTCAATTAATTGTCCGCTGTCGCATCTGCAATTTTGTGTTTTATCTAGTGTTCACGTTGGCACTACTCCCTTATACAAAAAAAATCCAGATCACCTGGTTGAATATACGATAGCCTATAAACAATATAACTGATCTGAAGTTATACATTATATGTACAGATGGGGGATTTGGACAGCGGGAATTGGAGTACAAAATACTTTAAATATATTAATTGCAGGAGTGTTGATGAATATGTGCATAGGATTGTAATGTGATGATGTGCATTGAACGTACATGGGGCGTGAGCATACATTGAGAGTCGTGTGATCAATGTGATCCCTGGGGTTAATGTTACTGGTTGAGAAGCCTAATGAACTGTTTGTGAGTCTGGTCTGGTCGTCCGTGCCCGGATGCTCCGGTAGCGTCTACAAGACGGCAGCAGCGAGAACAGACCATAGCCCGGGTGGCTGCAGTCTTTTGATGATTTTCTGTGCTTTCCAAAGGCATTGTGTGTGGTAGATGCCTTGCACAGAGGGTAGATGGCAGCCAATGATGCGCTCCACTGTCTTCACCACCCTCTGGAGGGATTTGCGTTCAGCAGTGGAGCAGCTGCCGTGCCAGGCAGTAATGCAACCTGTGAGGATGCTCTCAATGGTGCACCTGTAAAAGTGGATGAGGGCTTTGACGGACATGCCAAACTTCTTGAGTCTCCTCAGGAAGTATAGGCGTTTTGGGGCAATTTTCACTGCTGCGACAGATTGCCTTAACCAGGTGAGGTCATCATTTATGAACACACCGAGGAACTTGAAGCAGAAGACTCTCCCACTTCAGCTCCGTCGATGTGAATGGGGGCATGACTCCCCGCTTGTTGCTTCCTGAAGTCCACAATCATCTCCTTAGTCTTGCAGACGTTGAGAGAGAGAGAGAGGTTGTTGTCCTGCCACCATGCTGCCAAGGCGCTGACCTCATCTCTGTAGGAAGTCTCATCGTCGTTGGAGATGAGAACCAGGATGGTCATGTCGTCTGCAAACTTCAAGATGACATTGGAGCTGCGTGTTGCAACACAGTCGTGTGTGAACAGGGCATACAGGAGGTGACTGAGTACGCAGCCTTAAGGGGCTCCCGTGCTCAGAGTCTGGTCAGGTTCGAAGCACTTCATGATGATGGAGGTCAGTGCAACAGTCATTCAAGCAGCAGATTGGAGGTTTCTTCGGCACAGGAACAATGATGGACTGTTTAAGGCAGGTGGGCACTGCAGACTGTTTTAGGGAGAGATTGAATACCCCCGCTAACTGGTCGGCGCACGCTCTGAGGACACGGCCTGGAATGCCATCTGGCCCTGGTGACTTACGAGGGTTAACTCTTTTAAAAGCTCACTTCACGTAAGCCGCATACAGGTACAGAGTGCAATGTCCCCATCAACTGCAACACAGAACATCTGCCAGTCTGTGGTTTCAAAACAAGAGCGAGGAATAGGAGCCAAGAAGCGTGAACGTGCCGAACACCAACAAAGGGAGGAAAGCTTCTAAAACCTGACCTCCCTACCTAGTTGTTTGCATCATGCTATAAAAGGAATGTGAATACTGAAAAACTCGGGACTCATGATGGTAGAGACAGATTCATACCCTGTGTCTGCCCGAAGGAAGGCCTCATTAATCAATACAGTTAATTGTATGCTTTGCAGTTGTGTGTAATAAAATACCTTTATTCTCAGACAGATCCTGTCTTCCATATATATAAATAAATATCATATATATATATAATATATCATAGCGGACCTAAATTCCAGAGGGAGGTAGAAGGGACGGTGTAAGAGCCATGACTGTTTTTCTTTTAGCCACAAGTGGTCAGTATGGTGTGACACTTGGTGGGGGCTGGGTGTGGCTATAGGTGTTTTAAGTTGGGGCTGATTACCTGCCAAGATGGAGTGCGAACAGTTTCGACTGCGCTCGGCGTGCTTATGGTTTTGTTTGTTTTGTATGTTAATCAAGTTCAAGAGGAAAATAAATCTGTTTAAATTATTTAAGGCAATTTACGACTTTTGTTTATTTTATTAAGTAAAGCTGAGTGCACGTCAAACACTTCGTACCAATATACGCCGGTAGCGGCATTGATAGGGAATAGTCGCTATTGACGGACTTGGTTAAGAGCTCTAGGTCTGAAGAGCAGTGTTTAGCGAGTACTGCTACATCCGTGCCCCAACGAGTTAACCATAAAGCAGACCCCCCGTAATCTTTTAGGATTATCTCCTGGAGGATATCATCAAACCAAACACTCAGAGAGAATGTACGCTTTAAATGGGCCCGGTCTTTAGCTTTTTAAAAATCTAGAGACACCCGGCTATCCTCCCTAACCAATCAGGAGACTTTTTTGCAAGGGGGAATGGCTGAGGGAATCTGCTCGTTAATCACCTCAAGTGCACAATCCTAGGTCAAATGTAGGTCAGTGCACAGCGCTACACTGAAAAAAAGCGATTTAAACAAACAATTTGTCTAACAAATCAAGCTACAGTGATTGTATGTGTGATGTGATTCATGTTGGTTGGCTGTCTCAATGTGCGAACTATCCTAAAGACATCAGATAAGCCGTTTCCGTTTGTGTAACCCTGTTGAAACATTAATTGACTACCACATAAATAATTTACTACTCTGCTGACTGAGTTACAAACTGACACATTTGACATGTGTCTTTGTGTGTGTTATAGGGCAAATGCGGTGTCACTGGAGAAGAAGTGCTTTTATAGCAACTCTTATGCTCATCAGCATCATATATTTTTGGACCCCTCCAAGCACCCTCAGTAACGTAAGAACACACCTGCTTAGCATTGTCTGTGATTGTGTATATACATATGATTGGACTGTTCCGAACAACTGCTTTGCTCACATCACTTTATTTTTGTGAGGAGTGAGGAGTTGCAAATCATGCAAGCTATAACAAATAGTTGACTAACAGGAAAATCAACTATCAACTCAAATTTACATTACATTTAGCAGCAAAGTGTTGTTATTAGAAATTTGGTTTGACACGATTTTCTGTTTACTCAGGATAGGATGTTATAATAGATAATGCGCCATACTTTAACATGAGCACTTCAAAAGCCAATATTTTGGAATGGACTTGGGTTGAGAGCAGATAAGTCATTGGGGTTATCAAGTGGGCGTCCTTCATCCGCTGAGGTGTGGTTCATTTGAGGCCACGACACCTGCAGGAGTATTAACAATAAACAATGACGTCTCAGAGCCACATTTGTCATTCATTTAAAAAACAAATTTGCGACAGAGTAATTATCTGGTCATTATTTGATTTGTATCAATTTCATTGTTTGATCAGGTTGTCTATGTATTGATAGTAAAGGGGGTCAGCAATTGTTAACCAACACAAACTGCAATAGCAGCTTCAATGTGTTTTGGCAGTGCTTGTTGAGAGCAAAATGAACCGGCTCACCCAAACGAGCTGAAATTTCCATCACTAGTTTATTCCCCTCTATTATATAGTCCCAGGCAGGAGCCACTAATCAGCCAAACAGTTTTTCCAACACTAATCACCCCAGTCCCACTTGGTCTCTGTAGTTTCCCTTGGGGCGTACATCTTGGTTGTAGTCATTGTAGCCACGGTGAGGGAATATACCTCCTCTCTATGATCAAGCCACTCCTGATGCCACAACACATATACACACACAGGTCACACCATACATAACACATGAAACACCAAACATAACAAACCTCTGTGACATAATTTCTGGGGGTCTATTTTGACAGTGTGATGGCAAAAGGCCAAAGTGTGCCCATTTCTAGTCCAGAGACATTCAAAAGATCAGGGAAGTTCAGTTGCATCCATTCCCAACAGAACACTGAGTGACCCAGGAGCATAGCCTATTCTAAATTTCATGTTTGAAGAGATGCTGTATAATTCATAGCGTATGATGCAAACTTTAATATTTTTTATATATTTGGGTTTCAGAGCGTATTGTCAAAAAGTTTCCCAAACAATTTTACAGTATGGTCCATGTCCAGTACAGAATCCTGGATAAACTCTGGACACTTCCTCCCTCATAATGTGTCTTATAGTCTACTGGCAGGAACGCCTGACAACAAGAAGAGTGAGCATGTTTGAAAATACAAACACACAGTCATCTTTTCTGTTTATCACAGACAGAAAGCTATGCATGCAGGACAGAACACATGCACAAACTAACACTTACGATGTATGCTTTTCCAGAGTTTTTAACGATTGGCTTGGCATCCGTAAAACGAAGCAAAGGTAGCTACCTCCTCAACACCCTGCAATCAATCTTCTCACACAGCTCCCCAGAGGAGCAGTCCTCCATGGTGGTGGTGGTGCTTCTAGCCGACTTTGATGCTCATTGGAGAGAGGACACTGTACAAAAGATACTTGCTGAATTTGCCCCTCAACTGGAGCGGGGACAGCTGCTGGTCATGCACGTTCCCCAGCAGTTTTACCCTCCTCTGAAAGGTACACTCAGCATTTTCAGAAAACAAAACCTACAAAACAAAACCTTTTTTTTCTTGTTTCATTGCCTTGTTAACGTTGTTTCTCTTTCTCTACAGACCTAAAGAGGAACTTTAATGATGCGCCCAATCGCGTGTCCTTCCGCTCCAAGCAGAACGTGGACTATTCCTTCTTGCTTCACTTCAGCTCAGGACGTGGGCATTACTACCTCATGCTGGAAGATGACGTTGCCTCAGCAAATCACTTCTTATCCCGCATCAGGACTAAAGTTCATATGCAGGAAGCCAGTGGGGTTGTCTGGGCAACGCTGGAGTTCTCATCTTTGGGCTACATTGGGAAGCTGTACCGCTCCATTCATCTCCCGCTCTTGTCCCGCTTCCTCTTCCTGTTCTATCAGGAAATGCCTTGTGATTATCTGCTGTCCCACTTCCGTCTGCTGCTAACCCAGGAAATGCCAATTCTCTTCAAGCCGTCGCTGTTTCAGCACATGGGCACGTTTTCCTCCTTCCAGGGAACGTACAACAAGTTGCAGGACAGTGACTTTGAGGAGGAAGAATACACCAACCCGGCAGCAGATGTCTACTCAGACATACCCGCGCATAACAATCATCTCCCCGGTTTGGCCTACACTTTTGGCTCTACGTTTTTCTGGGGCCACACACCGGTGGTAGGAAACCACCTGACCGTCGTGTTTCACAAAGCCGAGTTGGTGACGGGCGTAGTCGTAGAGACAGGCTCTCAGGGCAAAGACCTGCTGGACTTTGCAGAGGTGGAGCTAGGCCGCTACCCTATTACTACGGAGATGGGCAGTCGAACGTGCAAGGACTTCATTTCACTGGGGCAGTTGGTGAACGGGCGGTTTGAGATGCAGGAAGTGGATAAGAGGTTTGTCTCCACCCCTTCCTGTTTGAGGATACGAGTCACTGGCAGTCAAAGTGACTGGGTGGTAATTCATACAATTCGAATCACAACAAATGGAATAGAAAAAACGAATTTGGG
>JAVQJS010049246.1:0-12416 GCA_036024795.1 Galaxias rostratus | reverse complement strand
AGCGTTGCTCGCTCTGTTATTATGTGAACACAGTGAACACATCATTGCTCGCTCTGTTATTATGTGAACACAGTGAACACAGCGTTGCAAGCTCAGTTACTTTGTGAACTTTACTTTTTCTTAGCACAGTATGCCGAAGTTGTCACAGAAGATGGACGACCGCTAAGATGACACATTGCTAGCGCACAACAATGCTAATACATGAACACACACAGAGAATGCTCTCACTCACTCACTCACACACACCCCCTGACGCACATGCACACACACACACACACACACACCCACACACACGCACACACACACACACACACACACACACACACACACACACACACACACACGCAAACCTACTCTTTCCCTTTCATCCTCACCGACAGTGTTCCCGTATAAAGATCCATGCTGAATTCTACCCTAATGCCTTTTAAAGGAGTTGATCCTGGAGCTTTTCAGACAGGGTGGGCACCAGACCATGTGGCCCCCGGGGAAGAACCAAAGCAGACTCTCCCACGGAGAACAACCAGCTGACCTGATACGGATCTTATGCTTCTCAGCCGCTCTGCTAGCACAATTACATCTTTGTTGACTTTTCCATTAACTCCGGCGTCCGCCGTCATGTCCGAAGGAGGAGTGGAATACGAGGGCTCTCATGGAAATGAAGTTCACCTGATGGAACCAGTTCAGTGTGTGTCGAGGGTGAAACAGCACTGCCGGTAAGGCAGACACTACCCCTGTTTGTTTAGGTGTGGATATAGCTGTGGATGAAACCAGTCACAGTAACATATACAGTTCCTCTGTCAAGCCCAAATGGCACAAGAAGTCCTTTACTCACTAGACTATGGAGATATTCACTTCACATACATTATCTCAGGTGTTGGAAATAAAGCACTAAATCATAGGCTATAGAATATAATCATATCATAGAATGTATGGCACAGTTTTAGAGTTAGGTGGCTCTTTTTGTCGTCCTCGTAATTTTAATGTTGTTAAACGTGACGAGGTTCAGAGGCTCTGATGGAAAAAAGCCTGGCAGGACTCTAGTGCTTAATAGCCTGTCAGTCGGCTAGGCAGAGGCTTGGAGACACACGGTCGCAACAGGGGACTCAGCACTGCAATTCATCCTCATTTTAATTGGGAACATTCTGTGTTCAGTGTTCTCCCACATTAATAAACAAAGGCCCCAAAGCAGCAGCTGTTCCAAAAGATCTGATTACTCCCGATATTGGCCAAGTTTTAGGAAAGCGACGCAGAGCAAGGGGCAGATGTTGAAAACCAGTCACTTCCAAAAAGACCACGAAGAAATAAACTGTGTGGGGGGGGGGGGGACATCACGCTCAAAGGTGTATGAAATCTGTGGACTTTTTGAAAGTGAAAAGCAAGGAGACGCAGAAACATCTTATGAAGCAGACCGAACGGAGTAGCCTGTGGACGATATTTTAGTGGGTGGCGTTTCGGAGTTCCTGCCTACACACACACAGTCTGTTGTTGTTTATTGACACGCAGCCTGACTTCTACTGGTTGCACAGGGTCCTAACAAAAGCAAAGGTTGGACTGCTGGTGGAATTATTGATGTAGAGTATTCAGAGGTGTGTCACTCTCCCCCTCCCGGAGTGGAGCGGTTCTGGGCTTGGCAAGGGGTGAGCACGGCACAAAGACCCAGCTGTCACTGTACCGAAGCTGTTTGTTGAAAACTCAATGTTCAATCCCCACTGCAAATCTTTTCATGTTCCGTATCAAAAATCATTTTCTGTCTTGTGCAACAACCGAAAGATTTCAAACCTGGATAAGAATTGCTCCAAGCCTTTGAAAATATTTTGAAATATCTGAGTTATAAATACAATACCTGTTGCACTGAATTTTCTAATTGTAGACCATGTGCAACTGATACACATTTCAGGTGCACTTTTACATAAATACTTACTCTGTAAACTGTAAACTTTATGTTTCAGCCGACAATAATTGCCCATCTGATGTTCCGGGAGATATATTTGGCAAACATTTGTCTTGAATCTGTGTTTTTTTGATTGAAACGATGAAAGTATTTTATAGAGGAGTTGAAAATGTAGTAAGCATGCACCTCCTGAGTGTCTGCAGTGCGTTTATATTTGCACGTTGTTTGATGGGACATGGTGTTTTGAAAAAGTGAGTTCTTGTCGAAGCCAGCGTGTGCACCTGCTGTGTGCATCTTTTGTGGGACACCGATAAAAACAGGCGGCATTGACAGTCTCTTATCGGCCGGAGCAGTGCACAGCATCAAAGCAGACCAACAAACATCGACAGCTGGGGACGATAAGAAGACCTCAAACACAGCCTTTCATAAAGATGCCCTACTCACTGTCACAATGGGCCACATCAGTAAAGTGTGAAATGGACAAGGTGTGTGTCCGTGTATGGAAATGTGTATTTATATGTATATTTGTGTGTGTTTTGTGTGTGCGTGTCAGTTTGTTTATGTTTTATGTTTTTGATCAGTGTATTTGCTTCTATTTGTGCATGCGTGTATGAACCCACAGTACGCATGAAGATTTACAATGTATGTATGTCATGTATGTATATATTTACATGAATGTATTTATCTACGCATGAATATCTACGTATATGCACAATTTTTGTTTATGAGATTATAACAAAGAAAAATGCAAATTGTCATGAACTGTTCAATAATCTTAGTGCTTGTCATGCAATTTGTGACACCAATTATAAGGGAATGAGTGTTAAAT
The DNA here is from genome assembly GCA_036024795.1 of Galaxias rostratus. NCBI lineage: Eukaryota > Metazoa > Chordata > Actinopteri > Galaxiiformes > Galaxiidae > Galaxias > Galaxias rostratus. Next base: position 9,696 of record JAVQJS010049246.1, on the reverse strand, counting down.
GGTAAGTGATTGGCAGAACAAACAAACATCAATTACTGACTTTTGGATTGTCTTATTTGACATTTAATCTTTAATTGGAAAGGTATTATGGAATTATTTAAGGAAATCATTTGTGAGGATGGTTAGGATGAGGATGCGGAAGATGTTGAAATCCTAATGAATTGATTGTGTTGACTCTAACAAATTGTCTCTCGAACGGCACCATTTCATTTGTGTTTTAAGTGACTCCAGCCTGAGCAGCCACGAGGAGCTGCAGCAATATCGGATCTTTACAGCCGACGGAGCTGAAAGACTGAGGCAACGGGGTTGCCATGCTCTTGTCGCTGTCTGAGGAGATGAGACACACACACGCCCGCACGCACACACACACACGTTCACACACATAAACACACGCTTGCACACACTTGTAGCACTCAGCCGTGAGAATGTCAACTCGTCTGAGTGAGAGTGGCAGTCACCAGGGCCACCGGATCACACACCCACGGAGCTAAACTGTGACGGCACCGTGGCAGCTACAGCTTCCGTCTGTAACTGTGTGTGTGTTCTGCGTGTGTGTTTGTTTACGTATATTAAAACCTGTACAGTAATATGATGGGTATTGATGTAAAAGTTGGCACTGTAATATTAGTATAAACAGACTGTATTTGAGCATGGGGATGACTCCTCTGTTTGACTCTGTCCATGTTGTTATCTGCATGCAATGTCTGCTATTTTCATATGGAAACATTAGCACAAATCATTACATTCATATTCTTTTACATAAAACAGTGTTAAACAACCAGGCATTTCCGACGGATAGTGGGCTGGGAATATTCCTTGATTCTACCTGCTTCATAAAGATGCCTGTTTTATGGCATACACGGGCACCTGTGCTTACGGTTCATTTCTCTAGCTGCACCCTGAGTACACACTGGCTTATTGAAATCAACATCAAGCGGGAAATGTGACATGTGACCTATTTGTCGAACAGAGAATAAAGAAACCATTATATCCAGGAAGGAAGTCCATGCGGGTGACACAAACAACACAAAATAATATTCAGTACAAATGCACCGTGGACTTCAAAGAAAAAGCCATAAGAATACAATGTACGACGTTTACTAAATACAGCGCTTTAATCTGATTGAAAATACATATTCCAAAATCCTACCCACTCCCATTTCCAGAAATACAAAATATAATATGAAAGCCAAGAGTTTGTATTTCATCCGACGTTAGAATCAGGTCTGACACGATTATATAGTCAGCTCATAAAGACATTTACCCAAATGTCCCAGAACCAAATCCTACAAAAACAAAAACACAAGGAAAAAAATACCAAGTTGCCAAATTATTCCGTTCATTACTCTGTGTTGTTGACCATCACAAAATAAATGAATTGGGACACACATAGGCTCATCCTCTGCCACTGTGATGTTTGAGTTCACTCTCCCCATGGATCTTTTCCCTTTACACAAAGAAAAATGAAGCGTTTATGTTCACAGAGGGCAAATGAGTACATCCTTCCTGTGTGAGTCAACTAAGTACAGGGTCTGAACGTGTACTCTCTGCACACTGCCTTAATGAACAAACCACTGAGCTGGCATACATATTGAGTGGCAAGAGTTGAAATCAAAGCCGGGGGGTGGAGGAGGGGGGGGGGGGGGGCACACCAAGTGTCTGTTTACACAGAACCCGTTGCAGAGGTAGAGACGATAGGAAACTAAAGACAGACCAGGCGAGACCGTGAACGAGAGGAGGATAGAGAGGACAGGAGGCCAAACCGGGAGAGAACAGGAGGGGCCGAGAGACAGAGAGCGACAAAGCTAGTTTCGAAGCCAGACGCTGTGTAAAGCCATTAGCCTTTACCGTTTCATAAAGCATACTGCGTTTATTTCCCCCTAGTTATCCTTGTCCTCAGGATCAAAACCCACCCGGAATGCTCGACTTTCATTTTTGCCGGCGGTCTATCTCGGTCACTTAATTGCGTGGCCTATAATGGTCCCGGGAATTTAATGAGATCTTTATACATCTGGGCTTTTCGCAGCGTGCCTGTCATCCAGTTTTAGTTCGGCACAAGGCTGCACACTCAGCCACTGGCAAAAGCAGCATTGATCCGACGTGATATTTATATTAATAACTTGTAAACAACTTCAGCAAGTCACCCTTTCTTTCTTTCTTTCACTCGTTCTTTCCTTTACCTCGACACACACACAGCCACGTGGGGGAATCCATGTTGTTGTGCATTCAGGCACCTAGGGTGCCACAGCCCTGGTGGCAGATGCGTCTCAACGTCTACCATCCTCACACCTACCCGAACCCACTTCACATATTTGACACCTCGGGTGCTCACGAACAAAACTAAACACCCCACCCTTTCCCGGAATTACTACTGCAAGTCCGCCTATGACATCACAGCCATTAGCTGCAGCGGGTAGGTAATGTCAATCAGATCATTTAAACAAACCCGTTTGGAAGCTAATCAGATTTTGGGAGTTTTGAGAAATGAGCTGACATTCATGGTATGATAGCTTTCATTTAGCTCACACTGAGAAAACTGTCAGATGTAGTTAGTGTAGTCAAAGTGGAGAGACAGGTATTTGCACATTCATTCTTGTACCAAGGTTACATAAGTCCTAGATGAGCTGAAACAGTAGGCAGCATCTCTTTTCAGAGGCCTTTTCAAACGTAAATTTGGCTCTCAACAGGGAATAAAATGATTCAGTAAAAGTGTGTGTGTGCGTGTGTGTGTGTGAATGTCTGTGCAACTTAGAGAGATAGTGCGGATTTCTTTTCTTCACTAGCAAAAGTTCTTTCTCCCTCCCAAAGGGAAGCAGGCCAAGTCAAGGCATTAAAAACCAGTATAAAGGTTGTGGGCGATTAGTGAGGTTAGGCTGGCTGCCCCAACAGCCATTCCCAGAGGTTAACCATCCAAACCCCCCGGGGCTCCCTGTGCGTGCTCCCCACTCGTGAAGCTGTGGGTGGCTGCTGGGAGGATGAGTGTCTAGGGGAGGATGGAGGACTCCTCGGTTCTTCGGGCAGCGTTGGAGGAGGCGGCGGGGCGGGGACGACCTGCGGCCTCACCCCCGACCCCCTCTCCCCTCCCCTCCCCTCCCCCCAGCGATCTCATATGACGCCATAGTCCCTCAGGGACTTGAGCAGCACGGTGTCCTTGACGTCGCTGAACACCTTGCGGATGTTGTTGGTGTCCGTGGCGCAGGTGAAGTGGGGGTACAGGGTCTTGCTCTCCTCTCGCTTGTCGCGTCGGTGCGCCTGCTGCTCGTACATCTTGCGGATGAAGGTCTTTGCGTCCTCCGCGTCGTGTCTCCTGCCTGCAGGTGTTTTAGGGCAGGGGACAGGTGTGGGAAAGGAGGGAAGGAAGGAATGAAAGTGGTCGAGCATGTTCACGGAAATCCAAACGCAACATACCTGGCTTGTATGGTGTAAAGTATGTGCCAGCATCGTGGACCTTGACAGCACACGAAAGAAAAGAACACAAAGTTCTAACAATCGTTCCCCTGCCCACAACATGATTCCTGCTGTCACATAGTTACATGTCAAACAGGGAAAGAAAGGCAGTGGTGTTCCACCCATCCCCCCTCCCCCCACCCACCCTTGCACCCCACCCTCACAAAGCCCACCTCACCATACCCCACACTCTGAGCGGAGGCTGGGCCACGCACTGAGATGGGTATTATGGTTGCCATGGGTAACAGAGGGAGAAAGAGTATCTGGGAGGCTGGAGAGCCTTGCGGGCTCAGTACCCTTCCACTTCATTGCAGACAGATCATTAGCAAACTATGCAGCCACCGAAGCCGTATACTTGGAAGCATCTTTAAATCAATCACTTTCTGCTCCGCTGCATGGGTGCCCCCAGATGCCGACAGAAAATATGGAAGGAGATCGTGAAGGGTGGGGTGGGGGTCGGGGGGGGGGGACCGATTGCTGCTGTAGATAGTGGTGTAGCTGGTGGTGGAGCTTTAGCCACAAAGGGGGTGTCCACAACTGAGGTAACCCTGAGATGATGTAATGAAAAGGGGAAACAGGAAGAGTGCCACAGTGAAGCATAACAGGGGAAAACTGAGACAGACGCTACAGGGAGGAAAAAACAAGGCTGGAGGCGCCAAGTCGTTCAGGATTTAAATTGACAATATTATTAGGGACCAAATTTGTACTTTGATTTCAAAACAAAATCTAAATTGTACTTATTATGGTTTATAGTGCTCGAGTGCCACACAACACAGCTTTCTAGTTATTCTGTTCCCCGTTCGGCTGGAATGAGGATTCTATACCGAACCGATTGTAACATTGTCAGGGTTGATTGATTTCTCTTTGGCAGGCCGAACCCAACGTACCCGCGAATCCAGGGAAGTACCTCTGCAGGTCCGAGTTCTGGATCTTGTCCGTCAGGATGTCAGTCTTGTTGAGGAAAAGGATGATGGAGGTGCCAAGGAACCAGGGCGAGTGGATGGTGGTGTAGAACAGAGCCAGACTCTCCTCCATACGGTTCTGGGCCAGAAAGCAAAGGGAGGGTGCGGAAGATGTGTGAGTCGTTTGGCGAGTCGAGACAGGTAGCACATCGGGGGTTAATGAATTTAGAAGGCGGACGAAAAAGTGGCCGAGAGAGATAAACGGCTTAGCGAGCTCTGGTGGGGAGAGAGAGCCGGGGAGAGGGACAGAAGGACAGCGAGAAGGAGATAGGGAGCCCGTTTGGACACGAGGCATAGAGGACCGCCGGTGATGGGCAGGAAAACCCTACGGTGGCTCGGAGTGTTTTGGAAATGTGAACATTTTGTTAAGACCGCACATTGGCTGACGATCAAAGATAAAGGAAAGCCAGACCGACTCAGTTGCACACACACACACACACACACACACACACACACACACACACACACACTCTCTCTCTCTATCTCTCACACACACACACTCACACAAACACACGTTTTGTCTATCTCTAAACAATATTCTTACATCTGTTTCTCTTTCTTCTAAAACCTGGTCATACTCGCTGAGGGAGGCCAAGAAGATGAGAGATGTAACATTCTCAAAACAGTGTATCCACTTCCGACGCTCAGACTTCTGCCCTCCCACATCCACAATCCTGTTAAGACGAAGGTACAGATAGAGGAAAGAGAGACCGTTAGACAGTCGGGACGGACTTTTATGGATCCTAGTAAGCAGGAGGAGTTAAAAGATTCTACATGCATTTAAAAGGAGCTTCAAAACCTTCAGCAATCCCACACACGCTGTTTTAGCCTACTATTGATTTTGGATTTGTAACAGTGTCATCTGGCATTGCCCTTGTCTTGCCAAGGAAGCTGGCCAGGCTTCTCAATGCAACTAGGCTGTTTGTAGATGGTCAGTTATCTCTGATAGAAAGGTTGCAATACCCTCTCTCTCTTTTCCAATAGTTTCTAAGCCCCTACGCAAATACAAAATACACTTATGTGTACTCACAGTGGATTAAAATTTCAGTACAACCGATTTTTAAAACGGAGGTGTAAAAATCACCTGGACCTAATTGAACCCTTGTGTGAAAATGTTTTGTATGAAAATAACCAATGCCTTCCCACAAAAGTGCTTGTGGAAAGGACAAAGGCTTTGTGCTGCGGCGTTGCGAATATGATCTCCCTGTATCAAAACCAGCCGTCATCACCAAAAGTATCTGTATGCCTCTCTATTATAGGTTCCTTCTACAAGGCCACGGATGGCTCATTGGCACTATATTTGCCATACTAACAGCTCGGTGAAATGGGAGGAATACATGCTGGTGCACCTAAGTGTGATGGCCTTGACGTTAAACGAGTAGTCGTGGATGCCAGTGGTGGGGAATCGAACCCGTAACACGTCCTGAGAAGAGGGGATGTAGTCCGGGGCAGCGATGCGGTCCAGGTTAGTCATGTAACTGTAGAGAAGGAGAGGGACAAATGGAGAGCAGGAGGAGATACAGAGGTGAATCAGTTATAGCAGGTTTCTATTTCGGAGGTCATGACCGCTTCAGTTCATCCGGTTTTGCATTCTTCTTTTTAAGAATTCAGAAAACATCAAATGTACTTTAGGCTACACATCTGCTAAAGCGACAGACAGAGCGACCAAACGTGACAATGTGGGACGCAAGTCAGCTTGTCTGCTGTATTTTCAAATGACTGTTTGTTGGTCCTTAATTGGAATTGGACTGACTGTGTCTTATCGGGCTTACAATGACTCTGAGTAAATTAATAAATGACCTGACAGAGGCATGGAGAATTAAACAGGAAAAATGTCGAGGACTTGTCGTGACACATGAAATACATTCCATCTAATGTGTTAAAAATAGAAGCAGATTTTGTAAATTTATTCATTGAGTTTTATTGCATAAATAATTTCCAAATGAGAGGAAGATTACTGAAAATGGGATCTGTGGTCATGTTACAACAAACTCTATCATGCTCTGGCATGGCGTATAATAACCAAATCCTGTCCTAATCAAAACATGTCATTCTGAGACAAAGTCTAATGCCAAGATGAATCCTTGGATTAAAATGTTCAATCGTCAACCAATGGTTTCGACAGGGCTGAGAACCATGCAATCGATAGTTGTAGAGATATAGTTCCCTCCAGTGGACATTGTGGTCCATGCCAGTTGGAGGGGATGAGGAATATAGGACCACACATTGTGTTATAAGTACAACAGGATAAAGTAAATGTTGGCTCTTTTATCCAGAGAAAGAATACAAAGACACACGGGATCCAAATATATACAAAATGGACTTATCCACAAGGATTTAATTCACTAGAGACCAAATAGATACCAGTACCAATCCCTGTTGGCTACTGAGAGGGGTTTGTTTATGAAACGTTCTACTCACTACTCTGTCGAGTCCAGAAGCTGGTACTCGCTGCGGCGGCTATAGCAGGCCCGGAGACCCGAGTCGGCCCACAGGTGGCGGATGGCATCCACATAGCCTCGGTCCAGCTGGGTTACCTGCACTGTGTCCACTTCCTGAATCCACTTGGAATACATCTAAACAGGAAAGATGGCACAAAGTAAGTGGAGTGTGTGTGTGTTTGTGCGAATAGCTGTGTGTGTGTGTGCCTTTGTGAATGAGTGTGTGTGTGTGTGTGTGTGTGTGCATGCACATGGGGGCTGTTAATTATTTCCCAAAGACCAGTCCCATAACAATCTGGGGATAATAAACCATATTACTGGGAGAGGCCTGGGTTGTCTATAGAATCTGACCTCATTGTCTGGGTTGGCATACGGTATCCTGAGAGTGGTCATGGCTCCGGTCATGGCCTTGAGGGCTGTAAATATATTTTGGAAGATGAGTTTGGCAAATGTCCGTCTCTCCTCTTCAGAATAGCCTCTTCCATGAATGATCCGCATCTGTCTGATGAAGGTGGTTTTCCCACTCTCGCCAGTTCCTATGGTCGAAGCATTCATACGTATTAAACGTAGTAGTTGAATTCATCACTGTTGCTACACAGCAAAGTTTGGACTTAAGGTTATATGGATTAATTTATGTTCATTGTAAAACATGTACATCTTCAAAATGTAATATGTACACAGCTGAAGTTATTGCCAGAGCGTGTTACTTCAATAAGAACTGTCAACACAAAACTTTAATATGTACAACCAAGCACAATAAAGTAATGAAGGGGTCAAAGGAGTTTCATCTTAATTTTTTTTTATATTGTACCACCGATCATTTCCCTTAATTTTTCAGTGACTGAAACGTTGACACGCATGCTTCGCATATTTTCTTGTCTCTACAGCGTGCTTATAACAACCCTCTTGAGGCCAGTACGCGGCTGACGACTATTTTACAAGACTTTCTACTACCTTGCACGCACAGTCTAAATTAGGTTTGGCCCAGAATACTAACACAATGAGTGGATTAAAAAAGGAAAAAAAGTTTCCGTTATTGTACATGCCAATCATAATCAACATTATTTATGCAGATATTAGGACTAGTTTACTGACCTAGAAGAAGAACTTTAATTTCCTTTCGTTCCCTCATTTTCTGCTGTTTGAGAATCCTCTCGATTTCCTTGTCCACAGCGACGGTCCTTCTTTCTTCCTCGGTCAAACAACAGAGACAGGTGCGCTTACACCATTGCCAGCACCATGCCATGGCGAACTCTCCTTCAATTGATTAGTCTATGAATGATCAGCATAAGGACTGTCCGAATAAGATAATTTTCACATGAGCTCCATTGCCCGCCGTGTTTGTTATTTCTGTCTCGTAGGCGTGTAGATGAGGATCACTCATGTAGATTGTCCTTGGAACTTGGAAATTCCCAGCTGTGATTTTTAATTGAGAGAAACGTGATCGCTTCTTTACGTTTCCGAAAGACAAACACGTTAAGTTAAAAGCAATTTATCATCTTGGTATTACAAATATAATGTATAATTAGTAGTTTATTGTTTATTGTGTAGTTTGCGAATATTAGATGAATAGAGTAAAATACTATTAAAGTCGTTGACTAATCCTTCCGCACTGTTCCGAACATTAAGTGGTCAAGTTTATTTATTAAAACCCAACAGCGTAAGCTGTATTTACCTTCAAATTGATTGTCCTCGAAATAAAGTAGAAGCAAACATTCTCAGCGATTCGTTGCCCATTTCAACGTCGCTGTGTATACCTGTGTGAAGCCGTCTGAAACACAAGATCACCCCAAAGGAATCTGATTTGCTATTACTGTAAAAAAAATAAATAAAGGAAGAAAAAAAAAAGAAGGAAAAAAGCCTGGACCAATTGCTAAAGTCTAATAGAGTATCTGTCGAATGTGGAGTGTGCTAACCTAGTTTTAAAAACACTCAGTCAGTCAGTGGAATGTGACTGGACTGCGCTGCACCAAGTATAAAGTTTCGACTGAGGCTCATCCCTCTCTCGGCCTGCCTCAGGAACTTCATAGCCTCATGTTTCATGTGTGCTTGTTGTCTTTGATATTGGCTAGTTTTTCAAATAGAAAAAACAAAATAACAAAAAAAACTATTCAAGGCACAACTTTAAATTTGTCATTGCATGCTTTCAATCTGGGTAACCTTGACATAGGGTGGAAAGATTTAAGAGTATAGCATAAACCATAGGCCTATACCAGAACTGTAATAGGATAGCCTCTGCTTTTCTTAAACGAACATCACGCTATCTCGTCTTTTAAACCCCATAACCTTTACGCCAGAAAATGTGTTCATGTTAATTGTATACAGTTTTTGTATTTCGGTAAATGTGATTGAAAGAGGAATATCTTTTGGCAACAAAAAATTCTAATCCAACAGTCACACAATATTAAACAGGCTGCCTATATGATTGATGCGCTTTTAAGATAAAGGCCTGCTGATAATGTGTAGTTTAAGAAATAACGCCCCCAAAAATGCAGATAGAGATCTGTACGAGCACAACAGGTATTTGCTAGTCCTATCCCTCCACAAGTCAATCTTTTGTTTCAACCTGCACAACCGGTTAGTCAAAGCGGTCATTGACTCTACAGGTCTCAGATATTAACATCGCCTGAGCTCCAGATATTGCCATGGGAACAAGGTGAGGCCAGACAGAACCGAGAAAGCGAGTGGGAGTGGCTGAGAGAGAGAGAGAGAGCTAAAGCGAGAGAGAGAGAGAGAGAGAGAGAGAGAGAGAGAGAGAGAGAGAGAGAGAGAGAGAGAGAGAGAGAGAGAGAGATCTCTGGGCAATGAGAGAGAAAGCACCAGATAATGTATATCAATGATGTGTG
>JAVQJS010049239.1:0-11451 GCA_036024795.1 Galaxias rostratus | reverse complement strand
CTGACCAATTAACAGATTCCCCACACCTGTTGTCAATCCGTAATTAGTCAGCTGCAGGTCTCCCCACCACAGCCCTGCAGCGCCCTCTACTGGACAGATGCCGTCACAACCCTCACACTAATAAACAGAGGATTATGTAATATACGGTTGCATTGGTCATAATTATTGTTTTGCAAACACTGTTACCAATAACCCAGAAGCTTTTTAATTGTACTTTGACTGGCCTTGAGCTTCATGTTTTTGCACATGTTATTTGCCAAAACTGTGTGAAATATAAATGTGCCGGTTTAGCCCTTCCCACTTGCCCTTGAATTGGTTACTTTACATTTACACTGTTAGTTTGGGCATTTTTCTCTCACTGATTGAAGTGACGTGGCAATGAGGTGATGTCAGAATACGCCTCATTGAACATTGGCTCTCTCTTCTTTCTCATTCTTTCTCTCATTCTGTTGAAGAGGCGGGTGGGTTGGATTCAGATGTGAGACCACACCTGTTGTGTCAATGTTTGCTGAAATAATTAGAGACGATACAGGCCAATAATGGGAAGAGTGCGCCTGAAATGACTTGTCCTTCTCCAGCACAGCACAAAGCCATTCAGATATGCATAGATCCCGGAGCTTACAACAGGAACAACTGCACTTAGCCCACAGAATGCACAATTTCTCGGGTCCTCTTAAGGAAAATGAATTTGTTTCTCTGGCTTTTGAATGGGAGGGTCTTATGGCGCCTGGGATTGGGGGTTGACTTTAAAAGATACTGATGTCACCCTTTAAGTCTTTAAAGCATCAATCCCCCACACATCTTACCCCCAGCCCAATACCAGCTCGCACATAGTGATAGCTTAGAACTAGAAGATATCCAGGTGTTCAGTAAGTGACTGGTCTAAGAATTCCTGACCAAAGCTTTGGCCATATTTTCAAGGGGGCCTAGACAACGGGTGGATTAGCAGTACATGGCGTCGACTCTTGACCAATAGGAAGCTGCTCTGTTTACCCAGGCAGAGGCAGGGCCGGTATGGTTATGAACATTGAGTTCATCACAGCAAAACAGTTCAAGGCACCATTTGCTCTTAATTTTTAAACCTAACATTAATTCTCCCTGAGTTTCCCCAAGACGTAGATATTCTGACATAAAGCGAGGAGGAGATCTGTTTGTAAAGCTTCTGGACAGAGTGACTTGAAAGGCTGCCCTTCTATGGGATGCATACGTCCCTGAGAGGTTGCCCCCGTCATTGTGGCACCTGTCCCCTCCACTCAGTCGATGTCAGCAGGCCAGATTCATTTACATCCGCCTTGTGTTCCATTGCCACTTCAATGGGGATCATGAAATATCCCCTCTTGTCCGTTGCCACTTTGGCATCTTGTCTTTTCGAGATGCCCAAATATCATGAATATTCTATGGGATGCATGTGCTCACACCATTTCACATTTGAACTGTCAGGAATTTTTGGGAGGTAAATAGACAGCATGTGCTTTTTTAAGTGCAATGTAAAATATAGCACGCCTCAAAAGTGTCTTGCTGAGAGCGTTTACTAGAGCCAAGAAATATGTTTACAATGGAGTTGGGAGCATTTCCCTTCAGGAATAGCCTGTCCTCTGGCCCTTTAGCATACATTTATTATGCTCTGTTTTTGTTGATGTCAAACTCTCTCACTGGCTGCCAGTGCTGTCTTGCTTTAAGTTCAGTTGTTCTTGCAGTACCACCCCTTTCTGTAGAACCCCCCTTCTCCCTGTTCCATTCTTCTGGTTCCTCATCACAGCTTTTGTTTCCTCTTATCTCTACTTCCTTTATCAGTGGCCTGCACACATGCCTGGAAGGGGGCTGGGGCTGGAGCTGGAGTTGATGCTATCTGTAGCTGGAGGACTCACCACTAAGCCTTAGGGTCCAACGTGGCGTGTGGAAAGGCAAGCCAGAGGAACCTTGCCGGGGCTAAAGCTAGGCTGCCCCAGTGTGGGAGGGAGAATGGAGACTAAAGGCTCATGGGATGTTCCCTTTCACAAGTCCCTAGATACAGCGCAAGCTTCCACTCCTCTGACTTTTATGCAGAGTGCATTCTCATGACAATATGCATGCTGTATAGTTCCTGGAATAGGATTTCCATTACTTTATTAATATTCAATGTAGAGCTACTGGAATGTTGTGAATACGTTAGGCAATAACACCAGAAAGAGATTGCACCCATGCACCAAGCAGAAGAGAAAAAGACTGTTGAACCCAAACAGGGACAAGGAAGAGTAAGGGGAGAGAGGGCCAACCACAGCTTAGGTGTACAAAAGACTAAAATGATATCGCTGGTGGATATCTGCATGCCGGAGATGCCTGGGATGGCTGCTGTACACTTTTGGCTTTGTCTTTGCCAGGATGAATAGAGACCTCTGTGACAGTGATGACAGGCTGCTCCGGGCTAGGCCCTGGCTAAAAACTGGAGGGTCCGGGCTCTTAGGGGCACAAGTCTGACGGGCTGGTAGCCGTCCGCTTCCTCTACAAAAGGCACTCTGTTTTCAGCTTTTGAGCAAGGCCTATTGTTGTGACATGGCAGGTACACTCACACGCAACATTGGCCAAAACCAGAGGGACAAATAAGATCCAACTGCAACCACCCACCTGGTTGTGTCGTGTTTTGGCAGTATATTGTTGTCCTAATGATTTTTCATTGTCTTAATTTAAGAAGCTAAGCAATTGCTTTCCATTGTATTATTTATTTTCCCTCCAGCCAGTTATAATCTGTATCTTCCCCGTTCTTCAGCCATTCTGTCATAGCCACCTATTTCAGTGTAAACAGATGTTCTGGACTTATGGAGGTGCTATGGTTGTCAGAAGCAATTTCATCACTCCTCATTTGTCCTTGGAACTGCATTGTGAATCTAACTAACCTGAGGTAACTGCAGAGGTTGCTCACTGGACTGTGTGACTCGTTGCTAAAACGCTAACTCACACCGGAATTTTACCGGCTGAGACCTTTCACATCATTGATGAAACGAGAAGGATCTATAAAGTGAATGGGCATTATTGGTTTTCCTCGCACAGCTTGGAAGAGAGGTGTTGCTTGAAACTCCAGACGATGCCAGTATTTCCTACTGTCCCTTACATATTAACTCATATCTGCTTTGATTTATATGCTCATCCTCCCAATTGAAAAAATTTAAGCATTGGGCATACATACATATATAGTGCTTTGCCCCCGAGTCTTTGTTCATTTATAACTCTTTCTTGGAGGAGGAGATACAAAACTGAAAAACTTGTTTGGTCATCTGAGTACAATTTGTTGGTATTGTTGATAGCCAGTCACACATGATTGACTTTTGGACAGGTATTAGCAGCACATTATTCTCTTCTGACAGGATTTCAACAGTCTTTTAAGACTAGAGACCTTTTTTATATTGAATGCAGCATCAAACGGTATGCATGCACAAACCTTAAACATATAACATTTTGGCGGTACCTGAATAGATAGATAAATACCATTTCTATACTTGAACGCTTATGGACATCCTTTTAAGATACTGGTCAAATGTATTGAAATATTTCTTGTCTGATTCCTTTACTTTTGGTTGCCAGGCAAAGTTCCAACTGGCATTATTGTGACATCCTTTCTAAATTAACTTTGCATATTTTCACCTTCTTCTAGATTCAAATGGCCCTTGTGTTACCACCAGCAAAGTGGTTCCTTCTTTCGAAAAACAAATACATACAATAATGTGGATCCCTGGAAGTTTATAACACAGTTGAAGAAACTTTGGGGCAAATAAACACTTCTGATATTCCAATGCCAAGACATGGCAAAGGACAGCCACGTTAGTTTTGATTGGACAATGTGAAAGCTACAACACAGGAAGAGAAGCGTGTTTAGAGGAGAGGAGTAGGTGGGGCTGTGAAACGTCAAACCCCCCCTCCCCTCCCCACCCTGAAAAGGCCTGGGCTTTAGAAGTTGGCCATTACCTTTTATAAAGTGTCTCAGCAATGTTAATGGGAGGAAGTGCTTTTGTGTGAGGAAGATTGATGTTGAACTCTTCAGTTGGATATCCCAGTCCTGCTTTCGATAGCCTCTCTCTCTCTCTCTCTCTCTCTCTCTCTCTCTCTCTCTCTCTCGCGCGCGCGCGCGCTCTCGCTCTCGCCCTCGCTCTCGCTCTCTCTCTCTCTATGTCTCTCTGTGTGGCCCCTACAAGTCTTACCTCTGGCAGTGTCCAGAAAGGACGGGGGAACAATACTGCGTTTGTGCACTGCTCTATGCTCAGCCTGCTGCTAAACAAATGTTGGGAGGAATTCTTGTGAGTGGCCTTGCCCCTGGGCCCTATCCGATCCCACAGCAAGTTCATAAACACTCGCTGGAGCGATCAAAAGCACTAATCACCTCTTTTAGGGAACTATATGGTAATGGAATTATTTCCACACCAATTAAAGTTTACTTTTCTCTCCCCTTGCCCTCATGTGTGAACTATTTATTTTATTTCACAGCCGCAGGGGAAACATTGTCGGTGGTAGAGCAGGCATGGCGGCTTTTAGGGAAAGCTGGGCAGATGGAAGCTTTAGAAAGGTCACACATGTGTTCACAAGTTCATTATTATATGTAGCTCTAGATGAGTAGTCGGCTGTTAGGTTTGTGAGCTTCACGACGACAGCTACTTATTTGAATCTGATAGTTAACTTGCGTGGCTATTCACTCCATCTACGTTTTAAGGGAGCTCATTTCATTGTGTGGAAACACAAATCAAATCTGAGGTTAGTGTTGGCACTGGTAAGGTAATAAGGTAATAAGTTTCAATAGTACTATACAAAAAAATTGGTGGAAGTGAACCTTTGTCCGTTTCGTCAGTGCCTTCCCAGTGTACTGTGCTGTACCACATCGGCACGGCATAAGGCCTCATTGGAAGATACAAATAGCAAAATCATTGTATCTGTCAGAATGCATACAGAGGTTCTCTCACAGAGACCAGCCAGGGAAAAGGGGGCGTTATTTGAATGCTTAGTTTTCCCTCCAACACCTGATTGCTTAGATTTGTCTGTGTTCACTAACTCCCCTCCCCTAGAGCATGGTCCCTAGAGACTCCACTCTTACCACCAGGCCTCACTATTTGGCTGGATACCTTGCTGGTGTTAATACGACTAAGGCCAGCCGTTGAAAATGCCCCTCTCTTTCTATCTCTCTTTTTTACGGCACTGACAAACAATGGCCTCCCTCGGCAGAGTTCCAACAACAGTGTTTGTTCGATCACCAATTCAACCCCTTTTTTATATATCTGTTTTGGTGAGTTTGTTTGTGTGTGAGTAGGTGAGGGGTTAAGCAGAGGGGAGGGGGTGTGGCTGATTCGTTATGGTAACTTAAATGTGAAAGGTTTCTTGTGCTGGATGTGGTCTTTATAGATGGTCCATTGTGGTAATGTACTGTGGTAAAACCCTCTCCCATCCTCTCCTCTCACCTTCTCATCCTCCCACTCCTCATCACCCTTTCCTCCTTAAAATCCAAGTTCCTTTCCCCTGGTGCCCAGCTGCTTTGCCAGGGTAGGGTCACTCCTCCCTTTGTCCAGTCGCTGACCCCTGATCACACTGGGAGCACACCTCCGCTGGGCCTGGCCTCTACCCGGCCGCTTGATGTGGACATTGTTGGGGTGGCGGATCCCTCTCTCCCAGGCAACCGGGCCCCTTTTGTGGCCTTACCCCTTGCTGTTTGCCCAGGCGCTCTTTCCTCTTCTTCTCTAAGCTCCTGCCGGGGGACTTGAAGAAAGCTTGAGAGGCAGGATGTTTTTGTTCTTGCTGCTTGGTTGGGCTGTTGGTTGCTTTCCTACAGTGTGAAAAAGGCACTCATTCTCTTTCTCCGTCTATTCTCCCCCATCAGCCTCCTCCTGGGAAAGTGTCCCTGTTTGATCACAGTAGGGGAGAGAGATGTGTGCCACTGACGTTCCCAAGAGCTTTTGATAGTCTGTTTAGTGCAGACCGGCTTGCCCGGCACCAGCAGTGTCCATTCACCAGGCCTTTTTAGCCCCATGACTGTGGCCTTTTTTGATTAGCATGTGTGGCTGGAGCTTAGCCACGCTGCTGCTTTATTTTGATTTCACCCTCCCTCTTAGTTCTTCACTCCACATGAAAGGAGCTTGGAGGGAAGCCTTGCCCAGTTTCAACTGACAACCTCCAAGGCCGTTTAGTGCTAGATTAAGGTTTACGTAAGGGGTGAAAAGAGCCTGTTGTCTCTGGAAAAGGTATAGTTTGGGTCTGCAACGGCCCCTAGCATGAAGTTCTTATGGTGCTAATGCAATTTTATATTTACTGTTACTTGTTAAGCTGATTCCCTGACAGATTGTTCCCAGATCTTAGTACCAACATGTTAATGCATTCCCTTGAAAAGTTGATTGTCTACTGACACAATCCCTGTCTTGCGTTAAAATCACACATATTGTATTTTGGCGTCCTCATGAAGTTATAATTTTTCCTTCATATAAAGATGTTCTTGAGAGGAAACAGCATTTTAAAAAGCTTCAAGAACCCTGCTTTATTTATGTCAAAAGATGCCCGAACACAACAATCTAATCCCCAGCACTCTGAATGTCAATTAAGGTCATTTTTGGGCCTCACAAAAGCCCAGAACTTTGAGTCTCTGAAGCAGAAAAAGCTTATGTAATGGCTTTAAGAAAGTCTCCAAGGGGAGCCCGTCACCTCCTGCTTCCCCATTCCTTCCATCCCAAAACCCACCCCCTGTCTAGTTCACTAAACTCTTCTGAAGTTCCCCTTAAGTCACCAGCTAAATATGGCAACCCTGGTTGCAAATGAAACAGTTGTTGTAAGGTCCCTTATCTGATTAAATGTATTTTTGTTGTAATATAGTATATATACACCGAGGGCACAGTTTCTGATTGACTGATTTGTGGTGTTAAGGCTGGGGGAGGGAAAAATAAATGGAGAAGGGGTAGAGAGGCATGAGCTAAGAAAATAAAGAAATCCCAGCCTTGGCACACATACACCAACACACACACACACACATGGTCCTTCTGTGCAGCCCAAAGTACAAAAGAAACCAGTAACGCCTCCAGATTCCATCTAGTCAAGTATCAAAGGCATGCGTTGCTTTAGAACAAGAGACTAGTGGGTAAGATAGGGGCGAGGGAGCCAGTGAACCTAGCTCAAGCTCGGTTGGGTACTGCCAGTTAATCTCCTAGATAGGATTTTTTTTCTTTCCCCTCCCTTCTTCTCTCTTTGGGGATATCGGTATTACGATGTAGCTCTGAATAGAGGGACTGGTCTAACCTGATCACTGGGAGAGAATAAGCGATGGGAGAGACTCTTACTAACAGGGAAAAGGTTCCTCCTTCATAGTACAGTGTAAACTCCCTCATCCAATTAATTTGATCTGTCATAAATACAGCCCACAGATCACCAGGCTCACAGTCGCAGACTGATCAAAATATTTATGTTCCTAAGCTGATGCTGGAACCATCATTATAAGGGACCCTAAGCATCCCAATTTTGGTTTCTTTGGACATTATTTTGTAAAATCTTGGCTCAGCCTTGAGATTCGCCTGTGTAAAATAACATGAATACTTTTTCAGTGCTTCAAATGTAAGTAAAGCTGCCATTTATGTTCATCTAACAAACACACAGGAGGGGTTAGGGAGTGAGAGAAGGCCAACAATGTGTTTTATTAGTTTAGAGCAGGTTGCCATTCACAGTTTGAACCAGCAGCACACTCACGGCTGACTGCTTGTTTTTTTCTTCTTCTTCTTCTATAATTCAATTCCTGCCTCTGCCCCTATCCCCTCAAGCCATGGCAGAGGAACAGCAATCGTTGGTTTGAAGTGCTTCCAAATAGCTTCCGGCGCTCCTTGTGCGTGCCATCCAAGGTCCTCCCTTAAGGAATAGAACTGGAGGATTTTCAGCCAGCTCTGGCTCTGGGCCGCTTCCCAGTCTTCCCCTCTTATTCTTTGCCGCATTATTCCAGGAAATGGCCTCTGCTTTGTTTATTCACTTTCTCATTTCCTTCGGAATATCGTTAGCCCTTTTTTCTGGCTGCCCCACCCCCTATCCCCTCACCAGGTGCTGTGTCTGCCATTCAGAACTCAAAGTATCCGGAAAGAAAGCACAAAAAAAGAATAAAAAGGTTCTACAGTATGAAGTCAGGAAGGGGTCTTTGTTTCAAAAACAAAATGTGAGCGAAAGTGTTATTAAGGGGTGTTTTAGAGGACATTGTGGAGTGAGGAAGGGCCATCTTGTAGATCCCACCGCATTTCTTGTCAGACAGACAGACAGACAGACAGACAGACAGACAGACAGACAGACAGACAGACAGACAGACAGACAGACAGACAGACAGACTGACTGCACAGACTGACTGCACAGACTGACTGCACAGACAGACAGCACAGACTGACTGTACAGCCTGACTGCACAGACTGACTGCACAGACTGACTGCACAGACGCACAGACCCGGCCATCAACACCTACAGCTGGGCCCAGCTCCAGACAAATCACAGCCACTTAGTTATTGATTTATGTGATGGAGGGGGGTAAATGTTTGAGTAAATATGATTGAGCAGCAGGAGACCAGTGGTAACCTGAGGCATGTTACCGTGTCCTCAGTGCGTCATCTCCTGGCCTCGTTGCCGGCCAGAGCCCACGACATCTAAGCCAGAGCCTGTTGGCCCTGCCTTTGATATGTGGTGCGACTTCAGGCCATTTCCTGGTTGCGACATCTTAATGCCTCAGGAAGAAGGCCCACACTCCCATCTGTTTCGGTGGCAGGTGAAAAGTCACCCTTACTGCTGGGGCAATCTGATCATATGTGACCTGCTGGAGACGCCCTGAGGGACAAAGGTTATTCCTGACATAGGATGTCAAGATTGACCTTTTCATTAAGAGCCTTGGATGGAGAGCGATAGATGAGGAGTTTCTATCTTTCTCCGCTCCCCAACATGGAGGAATGATCTAGGACATGGCACGGCCATGTTGTCCAGCCCACAGTGTTGGGGACATGAGGGAGTTGGGAGGGAAGGGGGAGCAGGCCGGCACTCTAATCCCATTCCAGCTAGGCCGGGCAGCAGCTTGTGCCTGCATTCCACAACTCTGGGGGCTTTCCAAGAGGAGGGCGAGCAGATTCCTCCCGGCCGGAGCCTTCAAAGCCTGCAGGCCACATCAAAGGGCAGGCGGAGACTAGGTGTTGATGACTGCAATCCTTCCCCGAGCCTGCTTTTAGCCCCCGGCCAGCTTGGAACGACCAGCTCCTCTTGATATGTCTTCCTCCCTGGCTCAGTTGGCTTTCCCAGTGTGGCATTAATCATAATCCATTAAGGGAGACAGGGACTTTAGTTTTTTGATAAGAGTGTGGAAGGAGAAGGAGGTGGCGCGGAAGGCGCAGATGAATGAACCATTCCGGTGGCATTGGGGTGATAAACAAGGGGGTATAGATTGTCCTTTTGTTATGACTTTGATTATGCATGTCTCGCAAACTGATTTTCCCTTGTAAAGAGATGTAAATGGTTAATTCAGAGAAGTTATTGAAAAGTTTATGATTCTCTGTTTGAATCAAAATACATGTAATATACCTTTTGCACAGTATAAGCAAATGGAGAACTTAAATAAAATGTGAGTATGTTCCCCTACACCTCTTCTCAGCCTTGTTCGAACTACAGGGCCTGAACTTGCTGCCAAGATGCATCGGTGGACACAGAAAGGGGGATGCGAACTTGACCCATGAACTTTGTCAGCCTGTCCTTTGTTAGTTTCACTCTGGGTCTCAAGACTGGAGAGCGGACAGTGATACTTTTGAGTGGGCACACAAACTCAGTCACTCACTCCCTCTCTTTCTCTCTGACATACAGACCCACTACTGACTGTTTCAGTCTTCACTTAGGGCCCAGCTAATAGAGTCACAAGAGCAGCCTCCTGCTCAGTGTTAAAGCTGTCAACCCCGGAGCTCTGCGCTACGTATCAGGATATTTACATGATATAAGGTGTCCTCTACTAGCGTCCCCCGCTAACACTGAAACCATGACACTTGTTTGCTTTGCCCGTCGCCATAGGGATGGCATGGAGGTGATTTTGGAGAGGGGTTAACGAGGGGACTCCGGCTGGTGGGGGATTTGGGGCCCGCTAAGTGTGAGCGCATCACAGGGCCATCTCATGTGCGTGCGTGCCTTTCTAACAGTCTGATCCACCCCGTACGCGTTTACCAACGGACATTCAAAGACAAAGTCAGAAAACTTGGGAGAACAATTCGTCAGATCAAAGAAAATCCAAACGTTGCGCTATTTTTCCAGAGCAAGTGTCAACTCAATTGTTGTTTTGCCAGATTGTGTCTGTATCCTTACCACCAACCCAACAATAGTCTGTCAGAACACCCTACTTCTTCACATTATAGGGCAACTATCTGAACTGAAGCAACTATCATAATGGCTGCCCGGCTAGCCTGGCTAACGGCTGAGTCCCGTCTCTTTAGAGAAGACAAAGGGGAGGAAGTCTCCTTTCTTTGAACGGCGAGGCAGTGGAGATCCCTTTGGGAGATAGGGTTACAGAAGAAGGAGTGTTGGCCCCACCTGTAGCGCCCTCCCAGCTGCCCACTGTAACTGGAGCTCCCCCTCTCTCTCTCTGCTCAAGGCTACCAAGCCGCTTTGAAGTTATTTCCAGTGCTGGGAAAGAGAGGGAGAGTAAACGAGAGAGCGGGAGAAAGCGAGAAACTGTGTGTGTGTACATGTTTAGGAAATTAAGAATGTGTGAGAGTATTCAAGTGAAACTTGAGGAGTTCTCTATTTTCCTTATATCATTTCACAATAGGTAGGAAGCCTGAAGTCCCAAAAAAAAGGCTAAGTAATATCGATAGGTTTAAGCCTAGTTATGTTTTTGTAAAGAGCAGTTGATCACAAGTTACAGGGCTCCAGATAAACCTTTCACACAGGTGGCAGTGCTGACAGTTTTGAGTTTGTGGCGGTAGCATAACAACTGGTGGCAGCTTTTTTAAAATAATAATATCTTATAAAAAAAATTCCGTTGGTGGTTCAGTACATTATAAGAATACTATAAACATCAAACTCTGAAAATAACTGCCTCACATATTTAGTGCCAAGGCGTCGAAGACAAAAAGGGCTTTCTCACACTTCTTCAAGAAGTGAGAACCTCCGGCACCGAGTGTGCGAATACTGGGGACCACAATAATGATGTCTAAAGCCTGGTTTATATTCTGTGTGAGAGCGGTGGCAAAGGTGAAAGGTCATTTGGCGTTGATGTTCGCGCAGTATTTTGCCTACATACTTCAACGTAACTTTAACAGGTCCACTAGTTGTAATTCAGTCATTCAGAATGTACAGGAATATGTAGAGGAAGCACAGATACGAAAACCCCCGTTCATGGCAATATTATTATTTTTTCTCAAAATAAAAAAGGTATTACAAAGACAAGTCACTTGTGCATGTACACTAAGTAACATAACACAGCAACAAAATTATAAAAAATGTATTACACCAAAAATTGCC
>JAVQJS010049232.1:0-20259 GCA_036024795.1 Galaxias rostratus | reverse complement strand
GTCTGTCTGTCTGTCTGTCTGTCTGTCTGTCTGTCTGTCTGTCTGTCTGTCTGTCTGTCTGTCTGTGTGTGTGTGTGTGTGTGTGTGTGTGTGTGTGTATATCAAAATGTGAAATAGTTACTCAATGTTTGTTTCAAGCATTACAAAGGGACTTAAGTTATCCCCCCCCCCCAAACTGCCCTCTCTATTCCCACAATTCTCTTTTCCCACCCCTCTCTCTCCTGCTCCTCTGTAGGCGGTGGAGAGTATCAAGGCTGTGATTTCCCTCTGTGATTCTGCCGAGGAGGAGCTACGCCACGTCGCCATAGAAACATTACTGACGTTCGGTAATCTTTTTTTTTTTATTACTATTTTCTATATTTTTGCCGAGTACCGTTTTTCCCTTTCGTTCTCTAAATTAGATGAATGTCTTTACTTGGAACGTTTGTGTTGGTGTCGTCCATGGCTGCGAGGCGCGTTTGGCCTCACGGGTGAATCACTTCCTGTCACATCTTCCTGTAAAGGTGAGGAGGGGCGCTTGGCGTACGAGCAGCTGGACACGGTGCCGGGGGAGATGATACGTCTGGGCACGCGGCGGGGCAACGCCGTCACCACCGCCTTCTAAACCAAGCCCCCCCCCACAAGAGGAGACGACCCAACGTAGCCCACCGATCTTCAACCTGACCAATCCCCGCTCACCGCTCCTCCACCCAACCAATCCCCGCGTACCACTCCTCAACGCAACCAATCCCCGCCTACCACTCCTCCACCCAACCAATCCCCGCCCACCACTCCTCCATCCAACCAATCCCCGCCTTACCACTCCTCAACCCAACTAATCCCTGCCTCTCCTCCACCCAACCAATCCCCGCCTCTCCTCCACCCAACCAATCCCCGCCTACCACTCCTTCCCCCAACCAATCCCTACCACTCCTCCACCCAACCAATCCCCGCCTACCACTCCTCCACCCAACCAATCCCCGCCTACCGCTCCTCCACCCAACCAATCCCCGCCTACCACTCCTCAACCCAACCCAGGACGCAACCCCAAACAACCGACCCCTACCACTCCTCAGCCAAACCAACCCATGCTCTGCCTCCAATAATCCCCTACACATACTCACATACACTCACACCTCTCCCTCTCCTTAACCCTCTCTCCACACCTGCCGTCTGAGCCACACACAAACGGACAAGTGAGAGTTTAACTCAAAATGATGCCTCCAATCAAAATGGAGGGTCCAGTCTTTTTTTTTGTTTTTTGTTTCGGATGCATGTAGACCCTCAACGATGGAGGTCCCTTGCTTAGGTAAAGACACTCAGAGGCACTGGGTGGCAATGAACATAAACCTTCATGCTTATAAGCCTTCTACTCCAACACGACAGTCAGATCTTAACTGTTCACTTCTGTTCATTTCTCGTTGTGCACTCATCTACAATAGAAGTAAAAAAAGGGTTGATAATTACTATAATTAATATAATCACAGTGGTCTTCAACTTGGTAGTTAACCAATACTTTTCCTATGGTGTTCATGTTAATGCGATTTGGGTGTGTTGACCTATATTGTTCTACTTTGTCGAGAACAATTTAGCCGTTTTTAATTATTTTATTATTTTGAATGGAAAACTTTTTTTCCTTTCTGCGCTGCCGTCATGTAAATAGGGCACAGAGTGAATGGAAGGGCCTGTGCGATCGGCGGCGTGCCGAACAGCGAGGGGAGGTCGTTCCGTTAGGTTTTCAGGGATTTTACAGGTTCTATTTGTACACTGAGATAGAGAGACTGTGATTATGGCGTGTTGATCCACGTCTGAGATGGTGTGAGACGTTGCCTCACGGGAAGACGCGGGTGAAGAAGCAGTTCACGGCTCGTAAAACTACTGTTTTGGATAGCAGAAACGGATCTGAAATCATATTTGGTTGCGGGTTGAATCACTCATATCACGGTTGATCATTTTCTTTTCTCTGTTCGGTTAAAGAACATTTTTATAATGTTATCCTTGTAGAAGAACGAGCAGTTTTTTTAAGATACAAGGATTTTACCCTATACGGAAACATGATTGAAAGAGCACAACATTGGTTTTCGCACAGGCACAGTATATTACAGAACGTATTTTCATTTGGATGCGTTCTAGATGCTGTTATGCAAGATCTGAAACAATCGCAACATGCTAATAGTTGTATGGAAAAAATTGCTATACTTTTAAATTGTATAGTGTCCAATCTTGTTAAGAACTTGTCTATTTTCTCACTGATTAGTTTGAACATTTGTTTTCGGGTAAGTAAGATCAGATTTCAGATGAGCTTCTTCTTGCGAGTTCTAGATTGTAACTATTCTACTTAGTCTGGTGCCTGTAGCCATGACAACAAAAATACTGTCTGTTTGCAGTCTGAACTTTTAATTTATTTTTTATTTACTTGTGTAACATTTTAATATTTGTCTGGAATTTAACTTTTTTGACATAAGGTCGTGGATTACCTTGCGTAAAATAACGATATATTTATATTTAGTTTTGAATAATTTCTAGTATTTAAACTACTGTTTTTGATTGAATTATGTTTCGACAAGATTACAATGGGACCCTGCTTGTTAGTTTATCTTGAATTGGAGTTCATTAGGATACTCAAATATTTTCATAATGGCCATTTTTGTTTGCTAAAAAGATTTAGTTAAAGTATTTGCAATATAATGCTGCATAAGGAGTCTAGTATGAACAGTGTCTAAAAGCCATATTACACTGATGGAAAATCTGCAATATTTTATTAAGTATGGTTTTTCCCTTTTTACCCCATTTTACCCCATCATTTCTTTTTTGTCTTTATGCTGCAAGTGGTTTGACTGGTACAAAGATATTCAAAGTTCAAAGTGTTGGTTTCATCGACCAGTATTAAAAATGTATTTCTTGGCTTTTGTCAAAAATCCAGTCTTGTGCCCAAGAACGGAGTAATGTCCCAATTGCGGTAGGTTGGGTCTCATTGATTAATTGTGGAGCACAGATCCAACCTTTTAATTTAAGGTGTGTATCCAATTGGGTCAATTTACTGTAAATCTTCCAACTATGTGATGATCCCAATTGGTTCGTTGTCCTAGCGTACCATTTATGTAATCACGTGTAGACGTGACTCGGTTCTTTCTGGCAGGTGATAAACAGTCGATGTACTATTTTTTAACGTGCAAAGCTTCACACAAATGAAAAGCAAATGTATGCATTACACTGAAATTGGGAATTGAACTAATTTAACATTTAAATCGCACCAAGCTTCAATTCTGTCTGCATTAACTCCGGTACTTTTTACGTTTTTGGGTCACTGTTTTACTCGTTGAAAGTCGCAATAAAGTTTATTTTTGCATAATTACGAAAATAACGTGATTTTGTGTCATTAATGGGGGGACGTATGTGCGTTTTTCTGCTTGACGGAGACAGCGTTAGCATTTCCAACCATCATTGAAAGACAATGCTAACTTATTTTTTATTTTTTATTGTTAAACTACAGGCGTTTCGGTCATACATATTTTTACTTTGCCCATTTCTTTCATTGTCTCGGATTCTAGAAGTGTTCTAGCATGTCACCGCATCATAAGAGTAAGAATTTAGATCTGGGCATAAACCCAAAGCACATAAAACGAGTTTAGTGGAAAATGTCTAGCATTATTCAGGCGATCGCACTATTTTACGAAAACCACATAAAGCCGCACTTTTTCCCCCAGAAGGATGAGAACCCGGACGGATACCAAGACCTTCTCCATAAAAAGATTAATCGCGCCAGCATAGACATTCGGAATTGCGCATTGCCATTGGATGTCAGAGTTGAAGCAATTGGGCGCATTGGACTCATGGCGTACACAGGTAAACCATTAATACAGTAGATGGACGTTTCTACAGTTTGTAGTCCGAAGTTAACCTTGTTGGAGGTACTAAATCCCGGAAGTTTCATGCGCACATTCATCGAACCCTTCGCACGGGACGGACACGCAGATTGACAAACCCCCGGAGTTTGATCTAACCCAGTTTAAGAACCATTATCGTGGACTTTGATATTAACCAGTATTATAACAAGAGCCACTTGTTTAACTTGTTACCTTTTATCAGCACAACCAGAAAACAAGCTTAACATCTTACAACATCTGGCCCATGTCAAAGCAGTAACATGCGTTGTGGCATGGTTTACAGGCGGCCACAGGTGTGGTAGACAGGCTGTCAATTACATGCCCGCCATCATTGATTTCCTGAAATCTCCTGAGTTATCAGACAACCAAAAAATTGTGGTGGTGGAGGGCTTGGTCGGGATATGTTACATCCACTTGTCCAATCAGCTCCAAGCACGTAAATATGGACTCTATCCAATTTTGCAGGTAAAGTCCAGCACTGACACACACATCCTATACCTAGAACACACACACGAACTCTATACATGTTGGCGTTATTATTTTTGACCTTAATGTTATGACTGTACTGGGATTTAAAAGTACAATTTGTCCATCCTCCTCACAGGACTTGATCGCCCCAACCAACCAAGCGTCCGCCTTGGTCAAGATGTGGACCTGCCATCTCCTTAGCGTCCTCTGCAGCAACAACATCCCCATCATTCGCACCCTGACAGACTCGGACAGCATGCGGTGGAGCCTGGAGACCCTGGCCTCTGAGGACTGGTTCGGCTGGCCCAAGAACTACGCCCGCGAGCTGCTCTGCATCCTGGGCTACTGGCCGACAGATCAAAACTGAGGGTTCCCCGGCAAGCAAACACGAGCGACAGCCAAGTAGGCTGACAAAATCAGAGAGCGCCTTTACGTTTCTTATTTGTTATTCTGATGGAATAAAAAAAAAAGAGCTTAAAAAAAAGAAGAAGTTTTATTTCAGATGTAATGTTAGATATATACAAAGCTGTGCATTAGAACAGCACAATAAAGCATACTCTGTAAAAACTGATAAAAATCTAAGAAAGTCATGAAACTCAACGTCCTGAAAACAGGAAGTACATACAAAAAAAAAAAAAAAAAACAAGTCATTATGTTGACCAGCATATTTCCATTTAATCTTCCTCTCTTCCTGACGTTTCCACTTCATGGTCAGGGGGAAAAATTTCTTCTGAATCACTTGAGTCACACTCCGCATCTTCATACACTCCGTCTTTCTCATCATCCTCCTCCTCCTCCTCCTCGTCCTCGTTGTCATCTTCATCGAGAGCAATCTCTCTCAAGGCCTCCAAGTTGTCTGGCCCCTTCCCAGTTAGCCTCTGGAAGTACAACATAGAAATGACTTATGAAACCCAAGTGCCTGCTTTACAGACCATGTAAAGTCATAGACTTTAAAAACAAATAAGCTCATTTACAGCCACCTAGCCCGGAGGCGCGGGTGCGCAAATGGCTGCTTAAAAATCGCCGCCCCTCACCTCGATCATGTCGGCCATTTGCTGGACGTGCAGGGCCAGCGCTTCCAACTCCTCGTTCTCACTCTTCAGTTGACTGATCTGCTCCTCCTTGGCCTCGATGTCTTTGTGTAGCTGCTCGAAACAAATATAAATCCAAATCAATCAGCATTTCTCAGCAAATGGGCTTCAAAGAGTCTTCCCCCCCCCCCCTCCTCCTCAAATGGCGTCAATGTCAACCAGTGAACCCTGAGTGAATTAAGATAAGGAGACAACAGGAGTGTAAATGTTAAACACTGGGCTACAGATTAATGGGGCGACGGGCTCGGGGCGTGAGACTCGAGCAAACACCCAGTCCACTGCGTGCTACACCTCGGGGGGGTGACTGGGACAGGGACGTGATTGAATCATTTTTGGGAGCGTGGGAACGGACCTGCCGACGGCTTAAACATTAGCGACTCCGTTCAGTGATTAACTCACCATCTCGTTCTCCCGTAGAACATTGAACAGCGCCTGCCGCCGCTCCTCGGCTACTTCCTTCCAGTAGGTGGATGGAGGGCTTTCTGCAACCAGAGAGAGGGGTGGGGAGAGGTGACGCGAGAGTTCGGGTTCATGGGAGGTTGAGTCAGGTGGAATAGGAAAGATGGTGGGAGACTGAGTGAGTCTCTTTAAAAAGGACTACAACAAGTTTTTTTTTTATGAACGTTGATCCGATAGCTCAACATGCACTTCTACTGGGCCTAGACTTTCAAACAGCACCTCTAAAACGTGACACTCATCCATAAAGTCTTTGCAAAATGTTCAACTGAAAGTTTGACTTTTGGACGTTTCAAAGCCGGTGGACGACTGTGGCATTGTCTTAGAGGCCTACCTCTAACCATGAGTTCATAGGCCTCTGTGGTCGACACGCCGTCGGGCAAGTACTCCGTCTCTGTCTGGGTGGATTTGACCTCCGCCTTCGTTCTCTTTGAGCCCTTCGCCTGTTCGGCGTGCCACTGTTTCCTCTTCGGGATGGCTTTTCCCGCCTGAGGAGACACGGTCCGTGAAGAAAACTCTTTTATTCACATTTCAAAAGCAGTGGCCCACATACAAAATATAAACACGTTACACGGGTGGGGGGGACACAGATTAAATGGCAATCAAGTGTTGCCTTATCGGTAGCTAAACTAGTTTCTATTTTTCCACGTCACCAAAATGGAGCGTCCAACAACGGCATACCTGTGTTACTCTACCCACATTCTTGTTGACAACAGATGGCTGGAGGACTTGCAACGTCTTTCTTGTGGCACCCATCCCCAGATTAGGTCCAGAGAAAAAGCTCTTAAGAAAGAAAAAGGAGATTTAAAAAAATAAATAATAAAAAAAAAATTACACAAAGGGCATCAAGTAATCATTAAGGCAATTTAAATTGTCGTATTTCTCAAATGCTTAAGGGGGAATTTCGAAGAGGCAATTCTATAGAAAACCAAATGATGAAAAACAGCTGACTTGACCTGTGTGTTCACCTACCAACCCCCCCTCCCCCCCTCCCCCCCTCCGGGCTCAGTGCCATTTTCCTCGTCCTACTCTAGTTAAGGTCAATAAGAACAGGAAACTAAAGGGTAGCTGAGCCACTGATCTGCAGGCGAGCGTGGGAAAGGGGCGGGGGCTGGCACCGTCAGTGTTTGGCTGCGTCGGATTCCCACACACTGCGATTGGGCCTTCACCTGGGTTATCTTACAGCGCACATTCTTGTATTCCAATGACCGTGGGAAAGTGGTCTCCCAAAGTTTGCTATGGATCGCGACAAGGCAGGGGTTGGTTAATGGTTTGCTCTTGTGCCACACTACAATGACAAATTGTTTGCTTTTGGCACAGCTCGTCCGTTTGTGCTTGGTACCTCAGTTCCAATAACTAGTATTAAGCCCCCGTTTGAACAACATCCAACTGGCTACTGTGAATGCCATGATAAGTTGGGAGTCTTAATTATTTAAGTCAAATTAAATATACAGGACGTTTCACAACAAATGCCTTTAGAAAGCAATTTAAAGCTATTTTAATTGACACTGTCAGGAGTCGAACAGCACAACCACTTCATCCCTGAATGAAACCCATTTTATTCAGGCTCAAAGAGTTAGTTACCCTAGTAGTATTGTCTGACGTCTCCACTTTGTGCGTAATAATAGTCCACTAAAACTAATGGTGGGAAACAATTGAATTGCAGAAAGAGGACGGTGTTAAACTAGAATGATGAACGGACCTAATGGTATGATCGCGCATGAACCAGACCTTCTCCATTATCAAAGTTACACTTATACAGACTGATTCTTCTTCGCTGCACACATACATACATATTCATTATCCAATCTTTGGACACAAAAGGTACTACAAAGACTTTGTAACTTCTAATTCCTCATATTCATTGGTGTGTAACTACGACAGTAATGACAAATTGTAAAAACGAAATAAACAGATGTGATTACAGATTGCGAGTTCCACGGATTTGAGCGTGGACACGGGTTTTACCTTAATGTTCTCGGATGACCTCTCGCCTTGTTTGTGTGTTCTACTGGCACTCATTGTTCTGAACGATCTGAGAAAAGTAAATTACATTAATTGTTTGAGAATTGACAACTGAAACTATAAGCAAACGATTAGTTCATTGACACAAGCAGGCAAACGTTAACAATGGATCTCTATCCCGCGAGACAAGACATTGAGGAAAAAACCGCCAACGGCTTCAAAACTTTCTACCATGCGTTTTAGAAACCTCAGAATAAGAGTAATCCGCGGTAGCAAAATTAACGAAATCACACAATAAATCAAAAATACATTGTCTAAGCAAATAAGTTTGGTAACGATTGACAGTGAATCACTGATTAGCTCGGACTGGATGATAACACTTTGTGCGACATTTAGGTTAAAAAACAACTTTGACGATGTAAAAACAAAAACCAAACCACAAATATAAACCTATAGAAGCGTTAATGAGCTCAAGCATAATTTCAATTGTCATGTATATAAGATTACTTACAGAAAATGTGTTTCGTCTGAAAACTACTCCTTGAGATCTGACGTCTTTTCTTGCAAACTCGCGCCAGGTTATTAAATACATGTGTGGTCACGTGGTCCAGTGGTACTCTCACGAGGATTTTTTTTTTAACTATGATGTTTGTTGTTTCTTGTGTCACATGTCTGGCTACGTCGAGTCTTTGTGGGTATGTGACGCTGCTCAGCCATTTTGGGTTGAGTGTTGTACGAAGCACTGTGCAATTATTAACTGCGCCTCAGACTTTAAGAAAGAGAACAAAACATTCGACAAAACATCGTTGAATATGGGTCCGCCAGGAGACAAATCACGCTTTGTGTCGTCTGAAAGAACGGAGGATTTCAGTTGGTTTGTCAATTTATCTTGACATGGCGTGCAATGATAGTGGGTGGTTGTGACGACTGAAGAAAAGAAGAAGCGATAACAATCGCAGACTCGAAATCTCGAAACTTCAGACGTGTGAAAGGAGATTCTAACTGTTCTGTTGTTCAACTTTGGGCATAGATTCCTTCAGCTGATATTTTCGACAAGGTTTTTGACTAGACAACGATGTTCACGAAAAAGAATTGTGTCTAAAATTATGACGGGGACCATTAACAGCTAGCTAGCCAGTCAACCGTACAAGTATACAGAGTCGAAGCATAACAACGGAACAATATCGGACCAGGCGGAAATGTGAAGAAAAATGACTGTCCGCTAGACCACGTTAGCCAGCATTGCACAGGCCTCAGTTACGCCAAGCTGTCAAAAGATAAGATGTAGCTAGTTAACTCGTTCACTAACTAGTTAGTGTTGGAAGTGTATGCCTAGACTAGCTTGCTAACTCAAGTTAGCTAGTCTGCTAAATTACGCAGTCACCATGAGCATCGACAAAGGCAACACAGGCCGCGGGCCGATCGAATGGCAGTGAGAAATTCAGAAATGTCATGCTACTCTGTATTAGTCTATGTTACTCGGTGCCAACATATCTTGGCATCTACATTTACCTGCCATGGTTGTCTGTATCCCCAGCCCTTCTGTAACACGTTCATAGCGCAGTTGCGACAAATACATAAACTCAGACAACAACAGTCATGGACGATACTTTGAGAGAACCCCAATAGAATATCTGTCTGCTTGCTAATAGTTTGTGTAGTCTACTGTTTCAGTGGCAGGAATCGGCTAGTGTCGATATGGGGTTTGTTGGTAGAACCCCCCTGTGTTGTCATTAACTTTACAAAGAAAAGGTGGATTTGATTTGCGCTTATTTTAAAATTTTCACTTAAAAAACTTTATTTATTTGGAGCCTAGTGCAAAGTCATGTCTTAAGTAAAAACATGATATCTTGACTAATTACAAAGGAAATGTAGTCTTGATGAAGCAACTCTCGCCTGCACATAGTCCCTTTATAAAATTGGAAATGACCTAGCTTGAATTTTGATTTATTTACTTATTTTGGTAGTTAGCCGAAGCTAGTGTAGATTCGTTTGATCTATGGTTTCTTTAAAGGGTAGCTAGTTACCACTGTATTAAAAGCATATATCTTCAAGTCAAAAGTATAGTCTACGTATTCTATAAACAAGAAGATACAAATCTAACCATGGGGGACCCAACCTCACGAAGAACTCAAACTAGGAATCGACTCCGAGCTCAGCTTCGAAAGAAACGGGAATCTCTGGCTGACCAGTTTGACTTCAAGATCTACATAGCCTTTGTATTCAAAGAGAAGGTTAATCCGATACGTTTCTAATTCACACATTTGAAAATAGCCCGAGACGCGTTTTAAAATGTTTGTTCTTAACAGTCTTAATCTGTTGCCATGGGGTCATTTGTACATCTTACTGTTCCACAGAAAAAGAAGTCTGCACTTTTTGAGGTAGCTGAAGTGGTGCCAGTGATGACCAATAATTACGAAGAGAACATCCTTAAAGGTGTTCGGGATTCCAGCTACTCCCTCGAGAGTTCGATAGAACTCCTACAAAAAGATGTTGTGCAGTTGCATGCCCCTCGATACCAGTCAATGCGCAGGGTGATCATTCTCAATCAATCGAGCCGTCAAGACAATCTTTGCGTGTCTATATCTACTTATCGTAACGCACACATTCACATGCCTTTGATGTTGTTGTTGTTGACAAGTTGCGGTTCCCTGTGTCTTTTAAGGATGTCATAGGTTGCACACAGGAGATGGACTTCATCCTTTGGCCGCGCAATGACATAGAGAAGATTGTCTGCCTCCTGTTCTCCAGATGGAAGGGGGCTGATGATGAGCCCTTCAGGCCTGTTCAGGTACGCAAAAAACTACAACCCCCACACTGCAGTGTAGCATTCATATAAACTACCCCCACGTCTTGTCTAACTTGTGCCGTTTGAGTTGGTAATGTTATGAACTAATAATAATACATTATGTTTCTAAAGCGCTTTTCAAAACACTCAAATATGCTGAACTCTCACTGATTTCACAGGCCAAGTTTGAATTTCACCACGGGGACTACGAGAAGCAGTTTTTGCATGCGGCGGGACGCAAGGACAAGGCTGGAATGGTCATGAACAACCCCACCCAGTCCGTGTTCCTCTTTATGGACAAACAGCACTTGCAGGTCAGACAAAACATGATTAAAAAAAATCTTACCACACCACTTGCCACCAGTTGACAGTCGTGTATTAAAGTTTTTTTTTTGTTGTTGTTGTTTTTTACAGACTTCTAAAACCAAGGCCACAGTTTTCAAGTTGTGCAGCCTCTGTCTGTACCTGCCCCAGGACCAACTTACCTCCTGGGGAGTGGGAGACATTGAGGATCACCTGCGCCCGTACATGCCTGACTAGGGCCCCACTATCACGGCCACTTAGGGAAGACCCTTTCCCTACCCCCAGGCCCTACTGAACCAAGTTAATCTCTTCATCTCCACTCTTCAATCCAATAGAATTGAACTTGTGCTTGGATCTCTCCCTCTCTTTAATTTTTTGCTTTTGTTTTGTTTTGTTTTTTCTCATCCAATCTCCTTTTCCATCCTGACCCGAAGCTGATTCGATTCACATCCTTCTGTTTTTGTTCTGTGTTCACCCTCCCAGCGCTCCTTCACCTATGGATTGCCCCCCACCTCAGTCCCCATAGCCCTTCCTCCCCTCCCCATCACTCATCCGCTTAGTTTTATTTTTGAACCTGCACAAACATTGATTTCGAGTGGTTGGTTGTTCTCCTGGGGCAGCACTGTCAACGACACCCGTCACCGAAGGAACTCTTACGTTCAGTCATCCCTAACAAGAACCAACGAGCCACAGGCTTTCACTGTGGTCCTCTTTACCAGTGGGCACGGTCTGTGTCCTTTTGTTTTTGTTGTCGTCACGAAGGGATCGTAGAAGCTTGTCAGTAACGTTAAAGGGGGTGATGCTGTAATGCTCATATAGCCGCAATCATTTTTTGACAGGGCAGACGAGAATAGTTGTTCGAATCTCCTGTAAGCAAAGATAACAAGATGAACAATATTTGTCCAAAGTCATTTGTCGTAGGCATTGCTTCTTTTGTTCTTATTGCCTTAGTTGTCTCTTTTTTTTTTTGCTGGACATTTAAAAAAAAAAAAAAAAATTGGGTTTTCATTGCTTTTCTCAAAAACCTGCTTGGCGGACCTTTGGTATGAATGACTCGACGGGACAGTCTTGTCGAGATTACAGTGTGGAAATAGACGTTGAATGCTTTGGTTAGACGCTTAAGGTTATTGTCACCATGCAAGCTGTTAATGCACTATACATTCAAGCTACTGAAATCAGATGTTATAGTTTCGTGGGTTGGTGGGCAATATCTGCTGAACTAATGTTAAGGCTAATTTACCTAACAATGGAAAGTTGTTGAGAAATGTTTAAAATAATAGATTTGTGTTCCTTAATTTGAGAGAAAAAAATAATCGAAATAACTAATTTGTCGCAGTGCTCTTAAAATTGGAAGAGTATTTGCGAGCTTGCTTTGCAGGGGATATGAGGCAAACATGTGTACATTGTAATTTTACTCCATGATTCAGATATTCAATTTGAAGGGTATATGGTGGATCTTCTGTTCTTCTGGGATTGTTATTTCTTTTAAGTCAACATTGCAAAACATATCCCAATACAGTGCAAACTTTAAAAGAAAAAAGCGTTGTCATTTTTATTTATTGCATGTGCATAAACATTATGTACAACATATTTACAGCCACTAATGTTAATGTTGTCCTGATGTAGGAGGATATAGAGGTTAATTCAGCATAGCTGTAAACATTCTAGCTACTGCCTAGATGTTTGGTGTGTCTTCCTTGTGCAATGAGTTTTCCTGTCACTTTGTTTGTAAGATCAACGGTGGCAAACGCTAAGGTCCGCCCTTGTTTCAACACATTGGCTGTAATAAGCACGTCCTCGCCAACCTTGGCAGCGTTCATGTACCTGCAGTGGAGGGGAACGATATGCTTGTTAGTGCTTTAGCAGACACGTTTATGATGAACCTAAACTGAAACTCACAACATGATAAAATTACATATATTTCAAGGTGAAAAACTATAAAGGGAGAGAAAGTGCTCTTCAGTGAAAAGTGATATGTAACAAAACAATTAAATGAAACAGCATTGCAGTACTAACGTTATGTTCATATCGACACTGACTCCTGGTGACCCCCTTTCACTGTACATAATGGCCATGGTGGAGATGACGTCGACGAGCGTCGCAGTGAGTCCGCCGTGCAGCGTGCCTCCTTTGTTCGTGTGCTCTTCTTCCACCTTCAACTCGCATACAACTTTACCTGGACTGGCTGACAAGATGTCTACCTGAGGACAAGACATAAGCTGCGTTTCAATTGTAGTTCCACTTACCCTTATTCAAGTGGAGTAAGTACCCTCTGCCCTAAGCATGACGTGATAACATGTCGCACCGAGGCCACTTGGAAAACAGGGAAAGTGGTCCGGGGATTTAAATGGAACAAACCCGCCCTTGAACACTTTTAAGTCAAAATGTCATTCATTAACCACCAGTTATAGGTGGTTTTACGTACACAACTGCCACTTAACCATTGATGTTTTATCATGCAACCAAACACACAACAATGACTTGTGGGCGATGTACACCACTTGAGTGACCATCATTGTTCGCTCACTCCATTGGCCCTCCTAGGTTCGATCTTAGCTAGTTTTCTTCAGATTTTCAGACTGATGGAATGTCATTTAACACAATGATCGGGAAGAAAGCCGGAAGTAAACAAGGGCACGTTGAAAGGCTGTTGTTGTAACGCAGCAATTGATAATGTAAAGTGGAAACGTAAACATGATAGGTAGACACTAGAAGTTCAAGATGGATTTGAGTAAAGTAAAAAAAAAAAAGGTAAATGGGAGCATACCTTACTAATAACTCTATCAAATCCCGGACAGTCCACCATGGTCTTCATAACCTGTTTTAACGAATTCAACGAGAGGGATAACATTTTGGAGTTTTGTTCAATGTCAACTTTCAATGGGAAGAAATGAAGTGACGTTTCTCTTCAACCGGAAGTGTCCCTGAATTGTCAAACTCCTCCTTTCCTCTTCTCCGGAGTTTTAATGCTCCGTTTACAAAGCCTGTTATCAATTGAGTATATTTTACATACGTAGACAAATATTACTCATTTGAGGTTTATTAGGAGTTTGGTTACAAACCATATTGGAAAGTGCAACACTTCGGAACGACAATAATATGCATAATCCACCCGGATTCCTTTAATAGTTACAACGTCTGCTACTATTGGTCATTATACGAACAAGCCACCAAAAAATGTCAACGTTTGTTTGATGAATTGGTAATCTAAAAAGAAATATGAGTACCTTATCGATAGCCGATAATATGCTCCCTGAATCAGACGAACTGTCTGTTTCGACTGTGGAAAAAACGAGAGTCAATCTATGTAAGGAATTTAGCACAATAACTGGCTGTGACAGCGGTGTGGCCCAATGCTATCTTGCCGAAAATGACTGGCAAATTGAGGTATGTCACTAAATCTGTATTTTTCGTTGAAAATTCCGTCAACGTTTATTTGCATGCTCTCACCAAGAAAGAGCTTTCTAAGTGAATGTGTACTGAACTAATAAAATGGCAGTGATATTAGCAACAATCGAAATATCATTCAATGAGTATCCGATGAACTCAATAGAGAGAGGGGTGAGGATGGTATAGACATTCAAATGTTAGCTTGAACGAGTTAAATGCCGATCATGCTAAACCTTTTTATTTTATTTCGCAGAGAGCTCTCAACTCCTTTTTTGAGGCTGACTTGGAAAACGTATTTGAAGATGATTTACTAGAGAGGGACAACTGCCCAAAACCCAAGAGACAAAAACTAGA
Organism: Galaxias rostratus; assembly: GCA_036024795.1. Classification (NCBI taxonomy): domain Eukaryota; kingdom Metazoa; phylum Chordata; class Actinopteri; order Galaxiiformes; family Galaxiidae; genus Galaxias; species Galaxias rostratus. Next base: position 5,578 of record JAVQJS010049232.1, on the reverse strand, counting down.
CGAATGTCACGAGATTTGGTATACAAATATTATAAGCGATGGTGCTTGTTCCCGTGCCAGTTTGGCAACTGTTGAATTTACTTAGCAATATAGAAGATTAGAGAAAAATCACGAGTGTGACAAAGGCTAATTAAACCTCTGACGTCTTGCAGCATTGACTTGACTGATGACGAGCCTGCATGCTCCAGTGCAAGCAGCACCAAACCACCGGATACCGAAGTGAATCTGAACCCCTCTGATGCTCCAGAAGACGAGAATAAACTTTCACTCATTTCATGGAACGTAGATGGCATAGACACAGACAACTTGGGAGAACGCGCTAGAGGCCTGTGCTCATACCTAGTTTTGTAAGGCTGTGCTCTTTGATATCCATGTTGCACTCAAAGTAACCCCAAACGTTTTTTTTTATAGTGCTCCTAGTGTTTGTTTTACACTGGCATTTAGGCAACTCTTTTTCTTTGTGTTACACATTGTAAACACCTAGTTGTCACATACGTTTAAACCTATGTGCAACTGCTTCAATCGTCTTTCCCGAATACAACTGAAATCTGAGTACTTTTCAAAACACGCCGCATACGGCACATTTATCCATAAGCTAACTTACTAGCATCAGCCTAACCTAGCAACCTAAACAGAATTTACGTCATTAGCCTAGCCCAGCTATAGCAGTCACTATATGCACATGACACTCGTAATTGTTTTTGTTTTTTTTGTGTGTGGTAGGTATACCCCGGATGTGGTGTTCCTGCAGGAGCTCATTCCACCCTATGTTCAATACCTAAAGAAACGGGCTGTCAGCTACACATTCATTGAGGGTACGGTACAGTGAGATAAAAAAAATATAATTATCTTTTTATCTCTTTATTTTTACATTCAATGTATACACACGTTTTTTTGCTACCGCACTACTTACCCGTTAAAGTCGTTACGACGTTGTCTGCGTTTAGCTTATGAAGTTCATGCGTCATGGACCGTGACTAGTTCTGTGATGTCCATTTACACAGGAGGAGACGAGGGTTATTTTACTGGAGTGATGCTGAAGAAGTCCAGAGTGAAGTTGCTGAAGCACGAGGTCATCGCTTACCCGTCGACACAGATGATGAGGAATCTGCTTGTTGCTCAGGTCAGGAGGGAGTTTCCACAAAGTGCCGTGAACAAACGAATAAAGTGTGTGTGTGTGTGTGTGTGTGTGTGTGTGTTTGTGTTTTGCGTCTTTATTGTTTTGCCCCGAGTCTTAAGTTTTGCCATCGATGTTTTCATTGTGATGCACACGGTCACACTGCTTCATGTCTTTCAGGTTCAGTTCAAAGGGCTAGAGCTGTGTCTGATGACGTCCCATTTCGAGAGCTGTAAGAACCAGGCCCAGGAGCGGATGAAGCAGCTGAAGGTGGTGCTGCAGAGAATGAGAGAGGCCCCCGACGACGTCTGCGTGCTTTTCGGAGGGGACACCAACCTCCGAGACGCCGAGGTCATTGAAAACGTTTATTCAAGGGGGAGCACACCCACATATTACACCCATTATAGATGAAAGGGATAAGCACCATCGATGAGGAAGAATCGTGTTCCAACGGAAGCATTGCCTACACATAGGAAAGCATTGATCATTCCGTTGAATGTTGATTTCCTGTAAATTTCAAGTCAGAAAAACCTAATTTGTATAGCACGTTTCATACACAGAGACAATTCAATGTGCGTCACACAAGGGAAGCAAAAAAAAAAAAACATACAAGAAAGAGAAAAAAAGAAAGAAATAAACCCACTCCCACACGTTTGTCCTCTCGGCGCAGGTGGCCGAGGTCGGCCTGCCCAGCGAGGTGTACGACGCGTGGGAGCGCCTGGGCAGCCAGGAGCACTGCCGCTACACCTGGGACACCCGAGCCAACGGCAACAAGACGGTGCCCTACGTGTCGCGCTGCCGCTTCGACAGGGTCTACGTCCGCCCGGCCGCCGGGGGGGCCGGCGGCGTCCCGCGCCTGGCCCCGGACCACTTCGCCCTGGTGGGGTTGGAGAAGCTGGACTGCGGGCGCCACACCAGTGACCACTGGGGGATCTACTGTAGTTTCAGCGCGGCGCCCACCTGACCGTTGCCGCGGCGGCGGCGTCGTTTTTATGACCGATTGATGGATTCAGTGGTTTTATTACCGATTGAAGGATTGTGTTTTTTTCTTTCTGTACTTTCAGCAAGTGATTCATCCTCCAAGACAGACTCTCACTATCTGTGTTCCTGAACGTTTTAGCACATGAATCAGATATTCTTTGTTGAATTGATGTTTCTTTGACCCACAAAACGAGGGATACCATTTCAAAGTGTTTTTTGTTGTTGTTGTTTATTTCATGTTTAATTTAAGTCCTTAAATTAAACATGAAATAAACAACAACAAAGTTTTAAATAAAACAACAACAAAGTTTTAAATAAAACTTTGTTTTATTTAAGTCCTTGGTAGGGCTGTGTTGCTATATGCTTTCTCTAAGAAAGCTGACATGCTTGCCTCGCCAGAGGTCCTCCGGTCTTTTCAAGATCTATTTTTTGTGGTTTATAACGTTTCAAATATATATTTACTGACGGATATGATGTCTGCACACGGGTATGTGTTGTATAACCTAATGACTTATTGATTAAATAAACTAATGAATAATCTTGTAATTAAAGTGAATATGTTTTGGTTTAACCGTTGTGTCCGGCAATCCCGCGGTTGTAATAGCAGAATCCTAACATAAGAGAGCAGTAAAGGTTTATAGTACACAAAACCTTTCAAACGGTGCCAGTTTGGTAAATAGCTATCAACAACCTATCATAATATTTTAACCCCAATCATAATGTAATGAAACACACCTCAATTTCAGCAAAAAATATTCGTTGCTACACAAAATTTGCCAATGCCCTGTAATTTTGCATCCGTGCTTGCTTAAGCCCACCCACCCACCTCAACCCCTTATGCAACAAAAAATGCCTCGTCCATAAACTTAATAACTTAATAACTTAGTTTAATTATTAACAGACTCTCAAGTATTGAACAACCGACGCTGGTCAAGTCACCATCTACAATTCAAATTTGTAGTCATAAAAATATAATTTTTTTCAACAACAACAACCAGCTAGTTGACAGTGAACTGTAATAAACAGCACCCCATGTATACTGAATATAATTGAAACAATGTAAATGATGCCGCAGGGTTAACAGTCGATTCACAGCGAATAGACACGCAGACGTGGATATAGCGTTCCACGTTGTGCAGGGGATAAAGAACAAGGTCTCGGCTCGGTTGTGCCTGACACACCTTCCACATTGATTGACACTCTAACCTACCCCAACCTACGTCTGGCCTTTGCTTGCCATCCCCTGCCAGCGCACTGTCAAGACGTCTCCTTCCCTGGCCGTGTGATGCCCCCTTAAGTATGGAATGGACGGGGGAGGAGAGGGAAGGGGTGTGTGTGTGTGTGGGTGTGTGTGTGTGGGGGTGTGTGTGTGTGTGTGTGAGTGTGTGTGTGTGTGTGTGTGTGTGTGTGTGTGTGTGGGTGTGGCACCGCCTTGTTGGTTGCAGCAGTTATTCAAACGTCGCGTGACCTCCGGAGAGGACGCAGATGTAACTACATTGGTGGCCCACGTCATCCTAACAAGTCGCTGTCAATTCGTTCCGGATCCCAGTTTAAAGATCGGCGGGGGGGGGAGTTGCCTCGGTCGCATTGTTGTTTAACTCTGTCCTGGCTACCTACGTAAATATTATCTTGATGGTCCTTTTGCGCCCTGCTCATTGCACAATCACAATGCACGTTCTTAATTGAGTATTTTCCTTTTCTTTTGATCTGGGGTCATTTAAAAAATGATTGTTTGGGATAACTTAATGAATAAGGCGTGGTGATACGAGAGAGACGGGAATAGATCTACTTAAAGACGGATGCTGGAGATTCCACCTTCACTGATAATACAATATTACAAGCCGTTTGCTGTAGCATATTAACCGTGGTGCGTGCGCTCACAGCTGTTACCAAACGTCCTCTAGGACAGTCCGAGTTCGACCCACTGCTTGTTTAGGAGCATGTTCACGGAGCGACGTCCAGGATACGTTCACGGGGAGCCTCCGCTCCTAGGTGGGGCAGATGGAGAGAACAGCTGTCTGGAGCAAGGGAATGGTCAAACGAAAGCCGCCCCCCCCCCACATCGCCCCCTCTATGAGTGACAGCCGAACGCCAGGGCCTATCAACTTTAAAGCACATCAGTAAATATCTGGGCCAAGTATATACTCTTTCTCCAATGGATGTGGTCCAAGACAATGTTCATCCCTTTCTCTTGCACTTGCTTTGGAAAGGCGTCGGAGGGTCAGGGGTCGTAAGCATGTTGCCAATGTATTTTTAGAGAGGGACCCCCGAGAGCATCGCCACTGGTCGAAGTGAACACTTTCTCTCTCTGTGGCCCTCCGAGCTGGTGTTCTTGGACGCGTGGGAACACCCTGTCCCTGGCGGAGCTTTTGTTTTCCAGTCCCCAGACTCCCTGATCAGACAGGCTAGGTTCATCCGTCTTCCAAGTCCAACCCCTGAGCATCGTCTGGGTGAATTCTGCTTGGGCAATCTATAACCGATGGACCCCAAAAGACAGTGGTTGTCGTGGTCCCCACAGATTGATAGTAAAGTTGTCTGGTGCCAGCGCGGTAGTTGGAGCTCTCAGAAAACTTGCTCTGGGGCACTTCCTCCGCCTGTGTGTGCGTGTGTGTGAGACGGCCGGTCACGTTCGCACGGACACTTGCAACTGCATTGAGCCCAATTTAAACCGTGTCTGTCGGACTCACTCAGCGCGGAACCCCCTACCGCACTCCATCACACACGCAGACACACACACACACACACACACACACACACACACACACACAGTCCCTGCTATGGATGGACTAGGCAGTGTTTTCAAGTTGGTGGCCATGTAGCCAGCCTCTGTTCCCCCCAGTGCTACATCCATCAACGCTGCCGCTCCAAATCGCAGTGACAAACGGCCCCAGAAGCCAGCATTATTATCGGTCACACGGTCATGTTTGCATGTGCGCGTATTTGACTGCACAGGCGTTAGAGCCGCCTTGATGTGCTACTGCACTTATTAACACTTCCTGAAGGAAAGGAGTATGGGGTATTTTTTCGTTAGAGCCAGGAACCATAGACCGGCAAAACAAGAATGTCTTCACCACCAGCGTGTTTCTTAACGGTCCATAGGAGGGGCAGTTAACCGCGCGTTGTTCTTGACAACGCCGCGGTGACGTGTCGAACCGGCCCCTGGCTGAGTCGACGAGGCAAACGTCAGCGCTCTGTGAATATCTCGTTAAACCGTTCTTGCAAACCCACCCGCCGCCGCCGCCCCCCCCTGCAGATAACGGTCCCTCGACGGGTTACGTGCAGCGGAAAAACAAACGTGCGATCGATAAGAGTTCAAGAAGCCCAGGATAACAGCTCGTATCATGTGAATGGCATTTTGACCGGAGAGAGGAATCCCTCCGTTCCCTTTTTCTCCACCACCGTGAGGTTCTCAGCGGCCCCACAGGAGAGGGTTGACGGGGCACTGTGATTGGTCGGAAGCTCGCTGCGTTCGAGGAAGTT
>JAVQJS010049205.1:0-10326 GCA_036024795.1 Galaxias rostratus | reverse complement strand
ATAAAACTGTTAAATATATATATATATATATATATATATATATATATATATATATAATTTCAGTCCCACACTGAAATGTCTGGAATGTGCCTTTTCAGGCTCATGATTTATACCACTTTCTGAGCCCTTCCCTGACTGTGAATCTTTTGTGCAGCGTGCTATGCAGTCGCGAAGAAAAGGGCTAGTGTCAATGGTCAGAAGGCATTAATTCAGGCAAAAGTTTGCGTCAGCGCTTTCAGGCAAGGAAGGGGGTGGGGGGGTTAGGGGGGGTTAGGGGGGCAACGTTCAGAGCTGTTAGCCTCTCCCTCGGAGGAGAGCCAGAGTTTAATGGGCCTGCGCTTCCAGTCCATTTGCCTGGCTATGTCTTAGAGGCTGCTGCTGCTGCTGCTGCTGCTGCTGCTGCTGCTGCTGCTGCTGCATGTGCGCCTGTGACTGTCAATCTGAATTCCACTCTGCTCCCAAAGAGTGCTACAACCCTCAAACAGCTGATATGAAGCCGTTTGCTCCTCAGACGCTTCATTCAAGACAGACTGCCGTCTTAATCTAATAGTTAGGTAGTCAGACGCAACAGTGGAGCAGGATAATGTTCTAACAGAGGCAGGGGCTTCTGTGAAGACACTTACAGACAGGCCTACCTTATTTGCGGTGCCAAGCCAGTAATCTTCCTAAGCCCTGGTACTGCCATAGTTACAATGATTACGGTTGCCTTTGCCAGCTTTCCACTACTGCCTCTCTATTGGAGGACATTGCCCAGAAAACTCACAGAATGACTTTAGGTCCATTTTTGCAGCCAAACAACAATTTCAAGGGTGAGCAGTCGCAGAATAATTATGTAAGGCCTCCAAGCAGGCACATCGATCAGAAGCACTTCTCTCAGAAATAAGACCCTCTTTTTGATAGGCAGCTTTCACGAAATAGGAGAAGGATCTTGAATGCAGGTCTTTCAAGACTCCCCATGAATATAGGACAATGCAACACGTAACTAGGCTATTCTTTGATGATGGATTCTACCTTGCTAAACAACATCAAGCCAATTATGCCGCTCTTAGCCAAAAGTGTCGTCATTACTCAACTGAAAATCAAGCAATTATTTACACAAAAATAGCAAACCACTAGAAGATAAATGCTGCGAGCTAATCAATATCCTGAAAGCAAGCATGTGAAAAGTATTGATCTGTTAAAACAAAAAACGTCAACAGAAATGTGTCTGTCTATACATAAAGACATCATTTATGTCAGCAACATGGACTGACCTATGAGAGTAATATGAATTGAGAACGTGTAGTTGGCAGGTGCAAGTTACATGAAACTTGAGAAGCGACTCACCATAGGTAAACAGCTGGCAGGTTCCAAATCCGGATATAGTCGAAGTTGTGAGGCGCTACATTTCCACTGCTCTGATCCCTGTCCTGAGGTGACAACTAACAGTGCGAAAGCGCACTCACACACACACACACACACACACACACACACACACACACACACACACAAAATTAAAATCTATCTCCAAGCAATGTGGGCGACTTCAACTGAAAGAGCGTTTAATTGACGCCCAGTGGAAACATCGCTTGGTGTGAGCTTAGAAAGCCAAAAGATGGCGGTTGTTGATGTTATTTTCTCATCATAAAACCACAATAGCAGTGTTGTGGAGTGACAGGGAATGTCAAACAGTGTGAGATTTCTGAAAGACCCCGTTGTCCACACAGCAGACTGGCACTCAGGGACCTCTATTTTGCTACACCGCCTAAGGGATGGTTTACATAATTGCCTATGATGAAAGCTGGATCCAGTGAATCACAGAACATCACGACAAAGCGAGTCATTAACAGTGGGGGGGGGGGTAACGGTATGTGTCTGAAAAGTTGAAGGACTACGTTGATAATGTTCATACATTGGCTTCTGAATTATTCAACAGGTTTGGTAAGGTTTAAACCATTCTGCTCTGGCATCCACATTCTAAAATAGATTGAATCTAAATCTAAATCCTGCTTTGCCTCAATGTCCACATTGAGTGGTGGAGATTTGACATACCCGGTTTGCCTGACCAGCCAGTGGCCAGAACCCCATCACTAAAGCAATTCTCAAGACAATCCAATTCAATTAAAACCACTGAAGCTTATGAAACGTTCTGTTCCTCCAGTTTGACATTTTCTAATGACTAAAATAATTAAGGGTCCAATCCCCGGTTCCAACGTAGACTTAATTGAATATAATTTTGAGCAAAAGAACTAAAAACACAAAACCGCTTCCTAGAAAAACACTGTGTAACAGTAATCTAATTTTCTCACTGTTGTCACAGAGACTACCTTCTCCTATCTTGCCTTCTTGAGCGTAAACATTTGTGTTTTACATAACAACCTTTCACAATAATACATCCATTAGACTTGCCTTAACGTACAACTCAAGTTAGTGGATGGTAGAATGCATTGTCATTACTTACTCAACATGATCATAACAGTGACAAACAAACAACACATCATAAATGTTCATATTGTTGCAATACTCTTACCCATATGAGCTAGGCTACTATGGCTTAAACGCTAGAGGTTGTGACAAAATGAAGGGACAACCTGTCAGGGCGAGTCTAGTCTAAGACATAGACAACCATAGAGGTCAAACTGTCTACATTTTCCCTAGAGGATCAGCTGAGACAAAAGGAGAGGGAGAGAAGATGGTCTGTGTCACTCCATCCATCCCAATCAGCCACTGGTCCCTCTGGCTTGTTTCCAAAATGGAGCATGTTTTGAAGTAAGCTTATTTAGAGCCTTTGTTAGGAGTTTGACGAAAGCCTAACCACTGAAAGCGTTCTTCGCCATTCCATTCAAATAGCATTTGTGTAGATAACTGTAGCGAATCATTCTTTATACAACATCAAAAGTGAGAAGATACAGTCTTTAACGAATGAAAGCCATTTGTCTGATAACCGGTATAGGGGCCTACTTACTCATGTTTTTCCCTCCCTGACCACTTCCTTGTAAGGCTTGCATTTTAAAGTCTCATTAACTAAAAAACTTGTGAAATGATATCATTGCTTGTGTATGAGATTTAGGGTAGCTCAGCACACCTTAAAAAGCCCCAAAAATTCCTGATGCCATATAGGGTCAAATGAACAGATCAATTCATGATCTGGTGAAAATGCAAGGCAGGACATCACCATCTTTGCGAAAATTTGATTTAAGGTCATCTTTGGTAATCTGTGTCTAGTGTTTCGGCTTCCCAGTCCAAGCATTTTGTAGAGATATTACCCATAATACAGAATCCTAACGGATATAGGCCAACAGTTTATATATTCAAACACTGTGCAAGTCCATGATAAGACCAAAACAACCATTATAAAAAATGAGATGCAGATGGGAACTTTCACACAGTTGTTTAGTCCTTGTTTAAACACCAAGAGTTCCCAGCGTGAAGAACAGACTCATATTCTTTTAGGTTTTAGTGTGTCAGCGTTCTTATTCAACACTTGGGAAGACAACCCAAGCAGCAGAACCAAAGCAGTTCAGTGGCGCTTCATCTCGTCCTACTTAACTTAAGCACACTCTTGGGAAATAAGGATGGCTCCCTGGAAATAGAACCCCGAGTGACTCCTGAACTGCTTTTACAATTGCTTTCAAATAACTCAGGGCAGTACTATACAATACTCGGGCCTCTCGTTCAGTAATTGTGAGCTAGCATTAGATTTCACCCGCCTGACAACAAACTCGGCTTCACCTGGATTGAATATCCTCTGAGTGACATGAATATAATGCCTCAGTGACACCTCTTCCCGAAAGGTGTCTCCGATGAACACTAAATGACGGGGGGTGGGGGGGGGACGAGACGTCACCTCTGGAACAGCCGTACCAGAGGTGGCGTCATAACAAAAGGACGAACTGTGTCAATTTCTTGTGAAGACCATTATTGTAGATTAACCTTGTATTAACAAACGCAAACTATCCCGCTTACATTCCACAACTCAAAGCTATTATCAGTATTCCGTGTGTATAAATGAAACATTTAGGTTTGACTGCTATGCTTGCCTCTGGAGCTTCAAAGCAAAGAAGATGAGATGAGTTTTAGAGAAGCAAGACCAGAACCGCATAAGATTAGTCCCTCATTATGCCAATTACACCTTGCAGCATTATGGGAAATAATTGGAATCTCATTCCGCCCCTGGTGCAGCAGCTCATGTGAGTGTGGCTAGGATGCAGTGGGTCTATTGTTCGTGTCTAAGGACACATCCTACAACATGACCCTACCTGTAAAGTATTCAAAAATGACTGCGGGCAAATAAACTTAGAATGACGTCTGTTTCTGTGACAGACAGAACCCTAAAGAGGATCGCAGAGGGGGTTGAAGATTGAGCATTGGCCACCGGCTTGTGTTGCACTGTTCCCTTTTAGTGGCAGGTAACAAGCCTTTCCTGAGCGGCTCTGTCCTCACAGTGGCAAAACTGGCAATCACACAGCGGTAGACCAAGTCCTTTCCGGTTAAAAAAAAGAAATGCATGCTGGTTGGAGTGCGGGGGCCCTCCGAGGTCCTCCTGACTAAATCCAGAGGGGACATTTCTGTCGGGATGGAGTTCACATCGAGAGTCCGTGGGGTGTTCTGCCGGGTATCAATTAGCAGCTCATTAAGCATTGAGAGGCCCCAGTCCTTCTGGCTTCCTGTAAGCCCACGGAGAGACTTGGACCCTGACCTTGCAGGAAGGCTGACTCTCTTTGTCTACTTTGCGCTGTGAGGGGAGGGAAAAAAAACGACGACGTGCACGCCTCTTCAAATCAGATTTTTGAAACTTGTACTTTATGTGATCTATGGGAACTAAAAGAGAGAGCACGCCAAGTAGGATCACCAAACTTCAAAGGATAAGGCATGTGTACACCCTGCTTTAGTAATGGGATGCGTCATGTACCATTACGGGCTTGCTTTAGAATATAAGAGAGAAAGTTGAAAAGTAGTGCCCTTTCCTGTTTCGTAAACGGCACAATGGCCATTTTGCTTGAGGATGAGCACTCTGGTTGGAAAATGACCATGATGTATCATACGGACTACAAAGAGAAAAGTATCCTCTATATGAAAGGCTCAGATCAATTTCTCAATAATAGGCCTAAGCCAAGCTTTTAACATGCTTGCCGTTCCCACTGGGTTGGATCAGAACACTATACTCAGTTATGATTTTTTTCTGACTGAACTTTCAGAGACAGCCAGCCTTGAGCTGCACTCACTTCTTTACTCCTGATGCCCCTTCATGTATATATTGGTCCACAGGTGAAATAGGATTTTTTTTTCTTTATTGCAGTTAGCAGAACACAAAGCCCCTTCGGCCTCTAACAAAAATGAATACCTATGTCTAAACGAGGAGACATGCAACTGGGGGCAAAACAGCATATCACTCCCCTGTGGAACGTTGACATACTGTTACAAATATTGTAGTTGTGGTACAAAACACCATAGCAACATTTGACAGAATTTCCAGAAAACCTCAACTATTTTACTGAACGGTTTGTATAACTAGACAATACATCTGCGTATAGTACAATTCCATGATAGTTAAACCAGTTATATGATAACTGACTAGATTAGTCCCATCACTGCTACATTACTTTTGGTTAGCAACAATGACACTGTTCATTGTGTACACCCTACACAATAATCCTACTCTTTAAGTCACACCCATTTTTTTCATCAAAAGAACAACTGTTGAACTGACAAGGCTCTCACTGTATTCAGACATTCTACAATGATGTGAGCAAGACACATCTGTGAAGTGCATGACAGAGTCAGACAGGGATTTGCCTAACCACTCTACTTCCAAACACAATGCCGAAACACAGAGTGATCCTGGCAACAACGTTACGCAATTTAACCAAGTGGTAATTTAGCCTAGCAAAGCAATGGCACACGGCGACACCTTGGGTTTTGCCCCTGTGACTCTGCATGATTGTAGCCAGACTCTAAAGAATGAGCTAGGTGGTGCTTTTTTTTATCAGATCCACATTAGTCTCGAGACAAATGGCAAAGTCCCTGGTAATCTGCTGACGGTAGCATCAGATGCTATGAACAAGGAATGGAAAGGAACAATGGTATGATGACTTTTGGTCCCCGCTGATGTGAAGAGAGAAAAGGGGGGAGAGTGGGTGGGAGAGAGGGAGGGAGAAAGAGAGAGCAAAAAGGAGAAAGAGAGAATTCCTTTCTTTGAGAAGGGCGGCAGGCTAAAGGTAAAGCCATGTCACAGTGAATATGGGAGAGCTGTGGCACACTAAGGTCAGGGGTCATCCCGGTTTTTCCCCAACGCTGAGGGTGCAGGGAGGAATTTAGGCCGTCAGGAGACAGAGCTCTCAGCCTTGATGAATACTCCTCCATTTATCTGCCGTCAGCAGCTGGGCCCGGCAAACGCAGCTGCTTAATTGGCTAACAGGGAAACCCAGGTCTCGGGCAAGAGCTTTGGAGGAGCAGACTGATTGTATAAAGTCGCTTAACTCTTCTTTGTTACATTAAGGCATGGGCATCCAATCCAAATCAGCTCCCCTTTATAAAAGGTGATGTGCAGAGCAAAACAGGCACATGCACATTAACTTGTCAATAGTAGTTAGATTAGCCCACGAGCAATAACACATGGCCAATATAATTATTTTTTCTTTTGCCATTTTGTTCTAACAATTTGTTATTTTATATGACTCGTGAATGTGAATAAAACATTAGACATGCAGTGAGGCATTGTTGAGCATGCACCCTGGACTGCTTTCAGCCTTTCACCACAGGCATGAAAACACACAATCTCAAGAAAAATGGAAACACATTGGACCATAATTCAACAAGTCAGCTATGTTTTCCCTTAAAGGGTGAATAATCCTATTAATTTGAGGGAGGATGAGCAACAGTAAGTTTACATACATAATCTTTTTTCCAATAGCTTTCCAGTTTGTTACATTTTCAAAGACAGGAGCCTGTTGAGACAGACATAGACAATGCTGTGTTGCAATTTCGTTCGTGGTCTCTCTGAACCCATCCAGCTTAAATCTACCCTTTTTAATGTGCAAAGCTACTGGTTGTGATAAAAGAGCTTTGCGATAAGGGAAAATCTATCCTCTGAGGTCTGCAATACATGTAAAGACAGAATGAATATTACCAGATGCTGTGTAACCCAATGTCTCACATTGACGTGGCCGAAGACTGAACTGGAACAGGAGCGTGAAGAGCTGCCAAACTGGCTTAGTCAGAACTTATTAGACTAGAGGTCTGCGACTCCCAGCAGCACAGGTGAAGAAATGATCAGGCAGATCAAGGCCAGCCATCTTATTTCTCTGACAGCTACACAGGGAGCCCAAGGTCTGGCTCAGCTCTGTGGGTTAGGCCTTGTTCTCCAAATGGGGGGCGAATGAGGGCACGCGGTTGAGGTCCTGTCTATATTGTTAGAACCGTTATATCGCTATAATCAAAGAAGAGCATCAAATTGTGGGGTGGAGCCTGTGTATATAAGTCTTAGCTAATAACAGGCTACAGATACACGTCAAAATCCGAGATGAGGCCTTTTGAATGTGCTTGACAGGCTATCAAGAATAGCATATCTTAACACAGCTTTCACACCATGATAAAGCCACTATGATTCCTGTGAGACTGGTCTCTACTGCCTGGTAAATGCCATTGTTGTCCATGTTCTGCCACTCTAAGAGATTGCTTTGCACACACGGATGGTTTAAATCTTGATTTATTGGCCAAGACGCCAATGACCAGCAAAACAAGCATTTGAGTTTCCTTCCCTAAACTATAGAATCCGTTCAAAACTAAAAAGTAAGACACTTATTTGGGCCACACTAAAAAAGTAGCCTACTTAGCAGAGCTTTGAATCATTTTCATGAGGGGCCAACTGAGTTATTCTGTTTTCCATGACTGGTCTTTCTGATTAAAGGCGCATAAAAGACTGCCATTTGCCTCTGCCCACAGGGAAATGAATCAAAACGTCCCAGAGGAGGACACCTTTATTTCCCTTTCAGGAAAAATGGCTCACATTTTTGTAGCAGATAACAGGGGAAGGAAGGGATGGAGAGAGAGAGAGAGAGAGAGAGAGAGAGAGAGAGAGAGAGAGAGAGAGAGACAGTCTCAAATTTAAGCTTGTGTGGTTGAAAGAGCAGCTTCGACGTATGAGACAAAAGCCGTTTGCACCTAACTGGGTGGGCAGTGTGACATTCTTTTGTTGGTACAAACCCGTAAATCATTTGTAATCACCTCAAAGGGGCCTTATAAAGTCAGATACGGATACATTAAGCATTTAACAATAATGTCTGAAAACTAAGATCGTAGTGAAACCTCTGCATCCAGTGAATCCTGTGGCTGGTTTAGTTGGTAGTACCGTCATGGTTGAAAACATCTATTAAACCAACCATTGGGAAGCATGCTCCACTAATGGAAACTTTAATGTTGATCCTATTACAGGTGTTTGGTGAAAAAATCACATCGCCATCCTATTTGAATGTATTATTGATTGTAACCCTACATCTTAAGACCCATCCAATGGCTCAGCTGGAATTCGGTGGTGTCTTTCCGATATGAAGAACCTTAAAAGAACATTTAGCCTATTTGCTGGTAAAAGCCGGACCTCACAACTGAAGGATATCCATACGTATACAAAATAAAATGCACTCATTAAAGAAAAATAACCAACCGGAAAAAAGCCTTGTGCAATTTTGCTACATATTAGTCCATGGAAGAAATAACCAGATGTCAGATAATAGACTAAAAAGAATGAGTTAGTGGACTGGCCTAGAGCCAAAGAACAAGTGGGAACAGCTTCTTTCCCCCAAACTACTTAAATCATTAACAGCTTCTTGTCATATTTCCTACTCAGATGATGACTTGATAACAGTGTGTAGCAAGCTCAACCGAACTCGTTTATAGAGGGTCTAGGGTTAACAGTTTTTCTATAATGGATTGCAACAAGAAATTGGCAATCCGTAAGCAAGCACTGATAAGTGGTAAGCAATGAGCCTACCATGTTTTATTGCAACAGATCACAAACTGTATTGATCAAATAATGTTATATTACACTCTATGCACAGTATTAATGCCTTGTTTTTTATTTGGATTACCAAGGAACATAATGGGAATGCAATCAAAGTTTTTAAACTGGTGGATTAATTCACTCAATTAGCTTGCTAAATAAATGTATGGTTTAACAGAATCTTTCAGAAATGTATAAGGCTAATCTTGACTAAATGCTTTTGAAATGTCGCAATGGGGCAGTTGAAAAATCTTAGATCACATCACATTGCAGTTGCTCTAACCAGTCTCAGTACGTTTGTTATTTTTGCAATAGAAATAGCTAATACTCCTACAGCCTACCCGACTCGTTATCGCCGACTGGTAACTAATGACTAGGCGCTTTACCGCAGTTGAGCTGTGTACAGATAGTTCGATTGTTCCGACCACTACCAGCGTTTGTAACCTAATCGTAGTTTTCTCGAGGAAAGGTATTGCTACAAGTCAGAACAATTTAACAGCTAGCCCTGCCTATGGAAAAAAATGTTTAGCTACTGCATTATTGTTGTTATACCAATCTATGTAAAGACAGACAAAAATATCAAAAACAACGTTTAGAAAAACTTACCGTTTTCGCTATTGGCGCATCAAGGACAAGTGAGCGATACAAGTCCACGGTCCACTACCGGCGGGAACTTCACTCCAGTACTAATGACAAGCGGTGGTGCTGTTCATAACAAGAAGTCATGTGTGAACACTGTGCAGTGCTGAGCCCCAATGGAACACTAGCACGCCTGCTGGTCCTACCTCTGCCATACGGGCTGAAAGAACATGTAGAGTGGATGGGAGTCAGAAAATGCAGTATGACAGTCGTGGGAAAAGCTTGACCTGAACGTTTCATAATTATTGAAATACGTAAAGATCAATGTCACCCCAAAACGTTTGAATTAGCTTATAATAAGATAGCCACATATGTCTGATGAATTAGAACAAACAGCAAACAAACGATATCTTCACATCTATAGAAGACGCATTATGATCAAGATTTAAACTGTGAAAATCTATATATATGAATTGAATAAAACGGGTCAAAGATAATACAATTTATAGGTTCGAAATCAAAGTCATTGTTTGCGTCTGTGTCCTTGGGTTATAAAAGATTTACGACTGACTGGTCTATTTATACAATACGTAGTATTTGGTGTGCCCTGGGAATTGTCTTTGGCCCACTGAAACCTTATCGCCAGCGTTACTTAAACTGTAAGGGTGTGTGTGTGTGAGTGTGTGTGTGTGTGCGTGCGTGCGTGTGTGCGTGCGTGTGTGTGTGTAACTCAGTGCGAGTGCGCGTGTATCTGTGTCGGGGTGTGTGTG
>JAVQJS010049174.1:0-13903 GCA_036024795.1 Galaxias rostratus | reverse complement strand
AGAGAGAGAGAGCTTTCTTTCCCCCTGCCTTTCACTCTGCGAGGTGCTCTGTGTACCTACCCAAGAGAAGACCATGTTGTCTTGAGTGGGCCATGTGCTGGCGTGGTCGGCATGTCTCTTCATGGTCTCTGCTAGCACCATCTGTTGGTTTGTAGGGGGGCAGGCAGGTCACGTGCCTTGGAAGGATCTGTTGTAGCACAGTGACCCCTGCGGGAGTAGGGGGGAACTGCAGTCTAGTTCGAGCGCTCTTGTCACCAGCTTTAAACCTCCAGCCTTCCTTTCATCATTTTAGAATCTCTTTACCATCCTTGCCTTCTTTCTTTATTGAGGTCTTATACTTTCTCTCCTTCCTCTCTTGATTTCGTTGAAATGCCGCTGTTCTTTTCTTAGCTATTATTTTGACAACTCTACTCTGACTCCTTTGGTGGTAGCTCTTTAGTTGTGTCGTTCAATGTGCTTTGACTCTCATCAGCAGCATAGCCTCTAGCAGTGCAAAAGGCAGGGAAGAAAGAAGAGAGACCGGTGCTTTGTGTGTGACAAGAGTCAACAACAGTTCCTATGATCCTCAAAACAACACATTCCATCTTAATCAAATCATGACGGGTAGATTAAGTTACGGTGAGATTCATTCAGTCCAGATTCATGCCCTTTCATGGCCTTTCAATTGTTGATCATGTTATTCTTGAAAAAGTCTTGGTCCTGCTGGAAATGGTGGAACGGAATGTTGAGTTGCTTCAAAGGAGTTTGCTTATCTGAGGTTACTTTTAAGTGGTCAACAGCAGAAAATAGCCAGTCCATGTTCAACAAGGGATAATTTAGTATTTAGTATTCTTAAAACACAATTTATAAATTTTTAGACGGACTTTGTTACAAAATAACTTTTTATTACTGTGTCATACAGAATTGTAGATGTTTAAAAAGTATCTTAAGAAAATGCTTTGTGAGAGTAAGTGCCTCATTTAATAAATAATGGATTTGATATTTTATAAATCTCTGAACTCTGGCTTATGAATTTTGCATTCTCTTTATTCCACCTTTTGGTATACCATTGTTTTTAGAAGTTAAAATGCAAATGGTAAGCTCCATCTTCCAGTGTGTAGTGGGCCTAACTAGCCCCCATGTGTGCTCTCCAGCTGTCGGAGCAGCTAAGGCTGCTCCCTGTGTCACTAGCAGCTGACCCAAGACTCTGTACAACAGACGAGGGGCCTGGAGCTAGTAAGAGAGAGCGAGGAGGAGGAGGAGGACACACACAATAGAAATAAAAGGCAAAATGGTCATAAAGGAGGGAGGGAGTGGAGGAGAGGGGGAGGATAGTTTTCTCTCAACCATTTGAGAAACCCAAAGAGAGAGGGAAGATTCTCATCCAAGAGGCTGCTGATTGGACTCAGAGAGAGAGAGACATGTGAAAGGCATGATGAGAGGAGGGATGAAAGCCTGAGAGGGGGAGGAGAGTGTGAGAGGGAGAGGACAGGAGGCATCACGGTTTCATAACTGGAGAAGACGGCTGCACTAATTAGTTCTCCTTACTATATCTGTGGCTTTCTCTCTCACTATCTCTTCTCCATTTCTCCTCCCCTCTCCTTATCCTCCTTTCTGCTGTTCTGTCACTCTTTCGCTCTGGTGTTTTTCCCCCTCTTTGCATCTTTCTTTCTTTCTTTCTTTCTTGTCTTTTTGACTCCTCTCTTCTCACCCTTCTCTGTCCCCTGTCTCCGTCTCTCTGTCCGCCATGCTGTTCTTCTTCCAGTTGGTGATCATGTCCGGCACCGTGCTGCTGGCCTACTACATGGAGTGCACCGACCTGTTCTCCGTGCACCTCCAGGGCTTCTTCTGCAACGACGCCGAGCTCATGAAGCCCTACCCGGGGACGGACGAGGCCAGCTTCATCCCGCCCCTCATCCTCTACTGTGTGGTGGCCGCGGCCCCGACAGCCATCGTGAGTGGCGTGCACACACACACACACACACACACACACACACACACACACACACACACACACACTCAAGCACCTTTAGTTTTGCACTTACCCCTGGGTAGATTGAAGCTTGTTGATTGTGGCCTCTGCTCTGTTTTTACAACCAATGATTGTCAAATGTGAGTGATAGTTTGATGGGGGACATGTTTGCCAAGCTGCAGTGGCTGTATGCTCCACTAGAGGTCAGAGTGGTTCCATGCTACTGTAATGGGAGACTGGGTCAGACGTGTCTCTGTGCAGACGTCGCTCTGAAGCGTTTTGGATTCCAGCACTTTGCACGATAAGACCCACCTCTCAAGCGCTAGGATTGGCCAGGTGCCTATGGTCACGAGAGTGTTGACTGACAGGCCGCAAAGCTTTTCACTTTTTTCTACGATTATCTTAAGATTTCATATTACTGTACGGTTAAACATTGGAATAAGAGTAGGGATAGGCAGAAAAAACAACAAGGTTACCATTGAGGATGAGTTGAGACAGGCATAAAAGGATTCAAAGGTGCGTGCTTGCGCTCGAGGGTCTTGTTTTTCAATGAAAAGCAGTGGCATCCGTAATATCTTTATCTATAGCATACCAGAGAATGTTTCAGGGCTGTTGCAAGTGTGATTGTGGGCTTGCAAAAGTGTGTGTGTGTGTGTGTGTGTGTGTGTGTGTGTGTGTGTGTGTGTGTGTGTGTGTGTGTGTGTCTCAAATTAAAAGCGTGTGCGTGTTTGAGGCATCGTTTGGTTTCAAAAGCATCCCTGCAGGATAAGCCCTTACCTGATTCCCACCTCATGCTGGGGGCTCGGCCCCTGCAGTGCCTCAACCCTAAACCTCCAGGTGGGCAAATGTCTGCTATCGCTCTCACATCAATCTCCACAACTCATCTCTCCACCATTGTGCAGTGTCAAGGTGTGTGGTGGCTGGCACCATAGGTGACTCTGCAATCTGCATAAAAACCTCCTCTTCCACGCGCCATAAAGCTCACAGCGCACCAATCACAGCCGCAGCAGCACCACCTCGCTTCCTGGACCATCAGCCAATTAACGGAACGACGGTAATCTATGCGGAATGTTCCACATGGTCAGACCAATGAGACGCTGTAGAGGAGAAAAGGGGGTCAGGCACATTAAACATGTCAAGATCAGACGCACTCACACCAACACACACACACACACGTGCGCGCACATTACCCCACACAATTCCAACGTGGCCTTGCTGCCCTAGGCTAACCGTGCGATTCAAGATATCGTGCTGTTTGGAGTTTGATGTCACAGCAAATCATATAATCATGACAACAACTCGTGAAAAGCCATTTTATGCCTTCCTCCACCCATGACCAAAAAAGCAAAGGCTTTGTAGTTATGTTTCTTTGGAATGGTTGTCTTTGCCTCTCCAAGTCGTGTCGTTTGAACATGGGTTCCTCCTGAGGTGTGGTTTGTTATTTCAGGGCTTTGTTCTGGTGAGCTCATTGGATCTCTTTCTCTCTCTCTCTCTCTCTCTCTCTGTGTGTGTCACAACATTCGCTGCACCCCATGCATGGTTTGGTCTCAGAGTTTTTCCGTCCCGTACAGGCTCCATTAAGACTAATGTGGCTGTCCAGCCTATAGAGCTTCCTTCAGGACCTGACCTCTCATGAACTGGGGGAGGCCTGCTCTTTGTCCCTCAAAGTGGCCCCTTTTCAAACCTTTCTTCTTCTGGTGAATACAATGAAAACTACACTTGTGTCAGGAACACAAAATAGTCTCCCTGCCGACTGGAAATGATTTCAAGGTGTTTCTCTGACCGTGTGTTCCCTCTCAACACAACGACCTTCTCTTAGCTAACCCCTGGTCTCTTTCTCGTTTCCTTTCTCTCTTCCCGGGCCCCCCCCCCCACCCGATTCCTTTCTGTTCCCCCTCCAGATCTTCATCGGAGAGGTGTCAATGTATGTGATGAAGTCGACCAGAGAGGCTCTCCTCGCCCAGGAGAAGACCATTGTCACGGGGGAATGTTGCTACCTTAACCCCCTGGTGCGGCGCGTCATTAGATTTATAGGTAACCCATCTCACCTATTACATTCGTTCATTCTTTCAGTTGGACAATGGACATCCAGTGCATTTTCATTGGCTATACTAGAATATGTTTCTCTCTCTCTCTATATATATATATATATATACATCCATCTCTCTCTCTCTTACTGCATCTCTTTCTTTAGTTACTACCTTTCCTCCACCTCCACTCTCAGAACCAGCTCTATAAGACTAGAGAGCGCACTCATTTCATGGCCAACCACGCCACATAATCACCACCATATTTCATCAACCCGTTTATACAACGTGCACGCTCAGCCATACGGCCCCGAGATTGGCTGGTGAGCCAGGAGAATTGCTTCTGATCATTGGCTAAGGTGTTTGAATAAACGGAAGACGGGAACAATAAATTGACTGGCTGATCTGCAGCGAGAGCTGATGGCTAAGCCATTTAAATAAAAACAAAAAAAAGAAAGAAAAAATAATCCCCTTGATTGGCTGAACCTCAAGGAAAGCCACTGGCTATTGGCTGTGGTGGTTGAGTAAAGCAGAAACAATCAATATATTGGCTGGCTAGCCAGGAAAGTAAGAAGTTCTTGCCTTGGGGCGGTGGGGAACTATAGAATACAGCCAAAGGAGAATTCAACATCTCCATCCAGCCTCTCTGTGTTTGTGGGATAAAATAGTGCTGGCTATTTGTCTTCCACGTTTACTAATGTCCTAATTCAATATGGATGTGCTTGTGCTTGTTTTTCTCCCTCAGGAGTGTTTGCGTTCGGTCTGTTTGCCACGGACATCTTTGTGAACGCGGGCCAGGTAGTGACAGGAACTCTGTCTCCCTACTTCCTGTCGGTGTGTAAACCCAACTTCACCGGCACAGAGTGCCGCTTCAACCACCAGTTCATCGTCAACGGCAACATCTGCACC
This sequence comes from Galaxias rostratus, assembly GCA_036024795.1. Lineage (NCBI taxonomy): Eukaryota > Metazoa > Chordata > Actinopteri > Galaxiiformes > Galaxiidae > Galaxias > Galaxias rostratus. Next base: position 9,016 of record JAVQJS010049174.1, on the reverse strand, counting down.
GGGAACCCCGTTGTCGTGGAGACGGCCCGGCGGTCGTTCCCGTCCAAGGAAGCGTCGCTGAGTGTCTACTCAGCTGTTTATCTGACGGTACACACATAGGCACACACACACGCCCACACACACGCACGCATGCCTACGCAAAACAAAATGGAGGCACACACACACACAGACAAACAAACACAACATCACACGCTCAATTTAACATTACTTACCAACCGCATGACAGGGGTCCTCAACATTTGTCCAAGGGCCAGAATATTGGTAAGCGGACACTGTGGGGGCTGGCGTTTCCCAAATATTTTTTTTGTTATTACGGCCTAATTAGCTTATTATTGTTTAATATTTTCTTTCTTACAAACTGAATCTTGTTTTTATACCCGACAAATTTTTCATTGTCTTGAAGGAATTAATATTCTGCACGTCTGATGGAAGGCTTTGGCATGCAAAATGCATGGAACCCTGGTGTATGGCTTGTATCTGGGTTCTTCTAATTGTCTCTTTTTTAATCCTCTTTTTCCATCCCTCCCTCTTTCGACGTTCACTCCCCAATCCCCCTCTTCAGATGTACATCACCAGCACCATCAAGACCAAGTCCAGCCGCCTGGCCAAGCCCGTGCTGTGTCTGGGGACTCTCTGCACAGCCTTCCTTACAGGCCTCAACCGGGTCTCTGAGTACCGGAACCACTGCTCTGACGTGGTGGCTGGCTTCATCCTGGGCAGCACCATAGCCCTGTTTCTGGTGAGCAGGACAAGTGTGTTCGTGCGTGCATGTGTGTGTGTGTGTTTCTAATGGCAGGTAGATTGAATTGACGGTGTGTACCCTGTCTCTTGCAGGGTATCTGCGTGGTGAACAACTTTAAAGGCGTCCACGGGCGGGCAGCCAACCAGAAGATGGAGGAGTACCGTGGCCTTCCTCTCATGACCTTCCCCCGAGTCGAGTCTCCCCTGGAAACCCTCAGTGCACAGGTGAGCCCCTGAACCCTGACCTTTCAACTTGACCCCTGACACTCAGCACTGTTTTAAGAGAAGATTCACACCATGCCTGCCGATGTTATTACTCAAAATAAGCCATGCTGTGTCAGTGGCACACGTTGATATTTTAGCTATTCATGAATTCATGTCTGGGAGCTCCGAGCATCTCATGAATATCAAGTTTATTTACTGTAGCCTACCGCTTATGGTGGTGTTGTTTTATTTACATTGTATTTATACATTTTATTGCCTTGTTTGTTTTCTTTGCGTAAAGCCTCAAATTAAACTGAGTGCAGTCTTACTTTGCATGGGTTTGATTTATTTAACGGCTCCATCCAGCTCCGAGCTGCGCGCGCCTCTCCCTCACACATGGGACAAGCTGCGGCAGCGAGAAATAACCATGGCAGGAAGTGACGTCACGGCTTGACTCTGCCGTTCATGTGAGATTGATGCGAGACACAAAATCGATGCAGGAGGGGATCGAAGAGGTGGCTTCATCGGTCTTAGCTCAGCTCAGCTCAGCTTGAGAGGGAGGGAAGAGGTGGCAGAGGTGGCCCTGTTTAGGACCTGAGAGGAATACAGATGGATGATTTTCCCTGGGCCACACCAAACCTAATCACACTCCAGATTCAATCGCTATTTCACAACGCCTTTTTAACCGATTGATTAATGGATTTCATCTGACTAGCTTAGGACAGAATAGCAAAATTTTTAATAATCTTTTCTGATTTTTATTCCCCCTGTTCAATTTCTTTTTTCCCAAAATTTCCCTTTCTGTCTGTCTCTCCCTCTCTGTCTTTCTTCTCTTAGAACCATTCTGCATCGATGACAGAAGTCACATGACTAAAGGGGCAGCACCGGGTCACATTTGCCTCTCCACAGCACTTCCAAGCACAATAACATCTGCTCACACCCACACAGTGACACACACTCTTGTACAAAGGAGAACCGGCACACTTACACACGCACACACACTTGCAGACACCACTAGGAGGACATTGCGTGACTCGGTACTGTGCATCACTGTAAAAACACACAAAACCCCAGTGTACCTGACACTTCTGGCTTCAAACACCTTTTTCAAATGATTTTAGACACCTTCTCAACACTTCTGGTGCTCCTGTTTTTGACTTGTCGGGCACTGAAACCGCCACAAAGGTGAAAGCACAACATTTAAGACAAACGGAATCAAGCCGCCTTTGGTGGCTGAAAATCATTTGAAATGTGTTGTGTTCCTAGGTGTGATGATTTGTAGATAGAGGAATGGTGTTTTGTAAGTTTTGTACTTCCTGTCCGAGCAAGTGCTGTAGCCGATCCTGATAGTGGTACATCCAAGCACTTTCTGTCAGGTGACCCACTCGTTTGACATCACATCCTGTCCCCCAGTCTCAATACTGCTATGGAGTACTCGATGTCGTTCTGTGATGTTTGTCCATTTGTACAAACCCTCTTCACTTCTTGCTTTACATTTTCTGTACAATACCCGAGCAAGGTCCGATTTTGTAAAGCTTTTTGTTTATCAATAATTGTATGATTCTGATCCTTCTGGACCTGTCTGCCTGCTGTGAACCAGAAATGTTTTGGTATCAATGTAGTGTTTATGGGAGGGAGATCTCTACTCCTTCCTGAATTGTGACACAATGTTGTTGTAATTCTGTTTCCTCCTTCGTCCTGATTGGACGAATCCTAGCATGAAGACAACGCTACTGCTATTTGATAGATATTTCCGATTTGTATTAATATCAATATTAATATTATTATTATTATGATGATGATGATAATGATGATTGTTTTTTTCTTTGAAAATAATTGTGTTTCTTTTGAAACGCTGCATATATTTTTCTTGGTTTGTCCACAAAATAAATAGTCAGTAGCAACAGCTGGTTGCAGTCTTTAATTGTTTGTTCTTTAAAATGACTGAGATGAGTGCAAATTATTTTAATCTTGGTATAGTGTTTCCAGGGCACGCTATTGCCGTACACCTCAGAATAAGGGTTTTCTTCCCCAAAACAACATCCCTCTATCAAGCTCAGGTCACATAATAGTTTTACGATCCAGTTCTGTCTCCTGTCAAGAGTAATTTGTGAGGAGATCAACCTGTCTCCACCTTACTCACCCTTAGAGAATCCACTTGGAACTGCCTACCGCTGCTCTGTGCCTTTATGGGACTATAGATTCAATAATGTCTCCATTACAGATTTTCATTTAACCAATTTGTTTTGGTACAGATTACTTCTGTTCACATTTTCCCCCTCTACAATTCAGTTTTCCTACAGTGTCAAAATAGCGCTACCAGCTAAGGACATGTGATATCTGCTTGTCTCCAGGCTGCACTCTGTCACATATCAAGTTGAACTTTGCCAACCCAAGCTTTGTTGCTGCCCTACGGCCAGTGTACCTCCTAGCTGTGTCTGAAAACTTAGTTCTGCACAAGAACAGTTTCTGAGTTTCTGACTGTTTGTGTGTGTGTGTGTGTGTGTGTGTGTGTTTCTAAAGGGGAATCGGGGTTACATCACTGCTACATCCTCAGGCCAACACCCAGTCACTTTACTTGTCAGAAGTGAGAGACTGAGAGCCCGAGTACAGGCCCAATACAAAGGCTGATTGATGCGCTCTGTCTCCGCCAACTGCGCCAGCGTCCAGTATTACGCCTGTCAACCTGCGTTCATCGCTCTGGTGTGTGTGTGTGTGTGTGTGTGTGTGTGGGCGGGCAGGCGGGGGGCTGTGATCCCCCTTGTCACTGAGAATACAACCAAAGGCTTTGAAAGATATTCAGAATGGAAAACATACCTGATAGAAAAAGTGATTTAAAAATGGGTAGTGTGAATGCATGAAAAATTGCTCCCAGATCAAAGTGTGACAAATGGATTATAAAGATGGAAATAAAAAAGAAAGGAAACAACCAACGCACACACAAACCAACAGACAGGACCTCTGTATCAGTGTGTTCGGGTTCAAATCTGGACAGGGCTTTTAATAAACGGAACACATTCAGACCCAAACATACAGAGTGCACAGGGATAGGTCCAATCAATAGGGAAAAAAGGACTGATTTGCTTCAGACAGACAGACAATCATCATTGAGGACATATCAATGGTTAATAGGTTTATTATGATATTCACTTTCCCGCAGCTTTCAACTCCATCTTCTAAAGAACATCAGGGGAGGGGGGGGGGGGTACCTGCGATGCAGCAGGAAAAAAACCTAAACAAAGGGAGACATCTTTGATATCGGAGAGAACACTCTCAAAACCAGGCACACTGAATGCCGGAAAAAAGAAGACTGCTCGTCTGGAGGAGGCCACAAACAATAAGGGCTGAGAGGAGAACAAGAGAAGTGAGGAGAGGCAGAGGGACAGTGAGTTCAGGAGTAGGCTGGCTGGTTTGGATATGGTTTTCAATAGTCCTACTGTTCTTGACGGTCCACACCTGAAAAAGCCCCTGCTGGGATTCCGGAATAAAGAGGGAAAGTCTCCACGTACAGTTTTCAAAGGTCCATAACTCAAAGGTAAACGTTGGTTCAGTCCAGCACCATGGGAACGGTGAGAAGCCGATCTGTTCTGGGTGAGACCGTTTCTCTAGAACTCTGGGAGGCTGTCTGTGTGTCTAGCAGTCTGCTGGTGGGGGGCTGACTGGTTTGTCAGGTTCCCTGACTGACTGGTGGTCTGGCGTGCCTGGTAAAGCTCCAGCTCTCTCTTCCTCCGCATCGCCATGTGCAGCTGCTGTTTTATCACTGAGATGTGGCCCTCAAGGTCCGACAGCTCCTGAACCAGTGGGCTCCGGCCCGTACCTGTGCCAGAACTGCCTACCACCCCGAGACACGGACTGTTTCCTGGGGCAAGGCCCGGCCCACCCGTCCCCTGGTCCACACCCAGGCTGCGTCCCCCTCCTCCTCCTCCCAACCCCAACCCCCGACCAAGGCCTCGGGTCAGGCCAAGAAGGTCCGTGCGCCCGTTGGAGGTGGTCACCAGGGGGAGCTGTTTTCTCAGCTGGGGGAGCGTGTGGGAGTGAAGGTGGGTGTCAGGGTGAGTCAGTGGGGACGGGGGAGGCGGAGGGGGGAGGTCCTGGGAGGGGGGGCATTCCAGGTCGTTCTGCTCCACTTGCTGTGGGAGGGGCCTGCTTCGGTTGCAGTGGAAGGAGTCTGTGTGGTTCCACGCGCTCGATTGGTTGTTTCCTTCATTGCATCTGGAGGGGCATGAAACAGGAAGCAGCTCTAGTTAAACGGTAAACAACCATTGACTTATAGCACACAGCAACTTATTGAATTGCACCCATATTTCTTTGGAAACTAGGTAGTACCAAAGTAACTAAGAATTAGTTCAACGTCCTCCCACAGTATGCCTTAAGCACTAGATTATCAGCTTTGTAAGGCCAACGTTAGGGTTAATGGAAAAAGTAATTGAAAGGCAGATAGTTAAAAGACCAACACATAAAATGCTTAAAGTATGAAAAACATTACACCAAATGGGACCATAAGACTTTATTTGTGCGGTATGGCCCCAAGCCTCCGTTCCTCATTAAAATTCCGCCTCTGTGGGAGTGAGCAGTGTTTTTAATGGCATGACAGAGATCCTGGTCTCATTGAGAGGTGGAGTCACCAGTGAGAGACGGAGTTCACTGGATCTAGACCTGCTTGTGTAATTCTACAGCAGGAGGTCATCTGTCTTCATTACAGCTGGCCGAGAGGCTCCCTAGCACACCGCAGAACTGTCTCTGCTCTGAGCCAAGCCAACCCATTTTCATCTAATATTAGGGAGATAAGGCATGCTTTGTGAGTCTATCACTATAGATAGATATGACCTTATTCGTCCCCCAGGGACGTTGCTGGAGATGGAAATTACGAGACAAATACTTTTCCCTGCGTGAAGATAGAGAGGCTTTTATCAATTGAACATCGTGAGACAGACTTTTCTCTTTGTGTTCCCGTATCTTTATACTTCAGCATTTCTTTTGGCTCAGAGAATATGAGAAATGTCTAATCATTAACTAGCTAACCAACTGTTTTTATGTCACCCCCACCAGGTCAGCCATGGTTTGACCCGCTGAATAAGAAATAAGAAAAAAGAACCACACGGTAGCCAAACGAACAGTTCTCAAAAAAACATCATCCACTTAAAAGCAGATCCATGCTATAATGTGTTAACCCCAAAGACAGCTTTCAGCAGAGCAAATGGGTTTGCTTTAACCAGTACAACAAAAACGGAGAATTAACCAAAACCTTCTTTTTTGAAGTGCATTTCAATTGTAATTCAAAGGATTTGGGTCCCGTCTCACAGGTAAACCGACATTTGGTCGCTTCATTTTGCCTGATTCCAATCTTAATCTGTGATGCAATGCAATGTAAACACCTCTATCCATGGCCATGCTGAGACATAGACATAGATAGACCTTTCTTTTCTGGAAATCCCCTCCCCCAACATTTCCCCTCATTGAAATTGCTCCAGCATGGTCTGTTCTGACTCCAACAGACCTTTAATGGGCCGCTACTGTCATCTGCTGCTGATGGATTTAATTTATTCTCAAGTCAATTGTTCAATGGTCCATAAAGGGAGAAAGTGCAATTTAGGCAAAAAATAACTTAAGTGTTTAACAAGAGTCAATTGTACATTGCATTCCTATGTGGGTGTGTTTGATTCCAGTGGGTCATAATCAGAGAAACCTTCTTCTTCTTCTTCTGTTCAGGTGCTTATATTGGGTTGTGGTGTGTGCAGCGTATTACCTCTTTTCAGGCCTGGCAACAGTGGGAAGTTTATCGTCGGTGAAGGCTGAGTTCATGGCTCGATGCAATCTCTAAAACGCAAAGCATTACTAAAGGTCCCAGTAGAAATGAATGAACCTAAAACTTCAAACGAGACGGCATTACAATTCAAAGAGTACTTTTACAAGCATGATTAAATGCTTTGAGAATGTATTTAGTCAGACAATTTTTGAACAGCTGTTGTTTAACCCAGTCAAAGGTTCAGAGGCTACACTCTAACAGTCCTGTAGGGGGCAGGTTGTCTTGCCTGGCTAGTGTGCAACCAGTATTTGAAGCGAGGCTCCTGGACTCGAGGAATGACCAACCGGTGAACGATATGCTCGGCCAATGTGGTGAGCAGGGACAGGACCACACCCACACACAGCATGACAAACAGACCTGAGAAGTGTTTGATACCCATCTGGAGGGTCTGTGGGGAGTTAAGGAGAGAGTTTAGAGAGAAAGAGAGTTTAGAGACAGAGAGAGAATGCCGTGGCGAAAAACATCCAACTGCTTCTCGCTTCAATCAGAAACACTTAACTGTCTGCAGTTCTGACCGATGAAGAGTTGTTGGACATAAATCAAGTCTGCTATTCTAATAGCTACAACCAGCCAAATAGCATTCCTTTGTAAAGCCATACGGTGGGGTTCTCTACTACCAGTCTAATAGCATTCCTTTGTAAAGCCAGGCTGTGGGGTTCTATACTACCAGCCTAATATCATTCCTTTGTAATGCCAGGCTGTGGGGTTCTCTACTACCAGTCTAATGGCTTTCCTTTGTAAAGCCAGGCTGTGGGATTCTATACTACCAGTCTAATAGTATTCCTTTGTAAAGCCAGGCTGTGGGGTTCTCTATTACCAGTCTAATAGCATTCCTTTGTAAAGCCAGGCTGTGGGGTTCTATATGTGTTTTTGCTCCGTACCTCAGTAACGGCAAAGCTCCTCTTTCCACAGGGGACCACTTTGTACCACTTGTCGTGCAACGTGTCCATGAAGCCGTCCGACTTGTACTGGCTGATCAGCTCCGAGATGTTGGAGGTCAGAGGGGAGTTCTGAGGCAGGCCGATGCCGTAGCCTGGGAGGAGACACACACACACACACACACACACACACACACACACACACACGCATCATTGACTGGCTTTAGACAATGATAAAGTATTCAGATCACAGGACAGCACAACTTCACACACCATGTCTATTGATTATTTTCTGCCATGTATACCTTCACACACACATCGGGGGGCGGGGGGGGGCAGGTGTTTGTGTGTGTGTACCAACCCTCAATAGCGAATGGTTTCCCCACTGTCAGAGTTTTACACTCTGCGTCTATGGAGACCTCGTAATCCAGCAGAGCTTTGTCCATGATGAAGGCATCCAGCTTCTGGGGGTCTTCTCTGAAACACACCACAACAACAACAACACACTTAGCCAAAGGTACTTAGCCAGAGGGCCTCTTTCAAAGTAATATCAAATCAACGCAAACCAATGAGCATGGCAAACACAATTTTTTCCGGGCAGAGATACACAGTCAGAGGTAAATGGCATTGTCTTGGCAACTTCTTGCAACTTCTCCCAGTGAAAGCAACTATGCTCTCCAATTTGTGTTATCTCTCTTACTTGCCCTCCTTCAATTGTATCCTTCACACCTGACAGGCGTTTAACAGTAGTGGGGACTTTTAAAGGGCTGCAGAGAGGCAGGGTGACCTACGGACTGAGAAGCGGTTAGTGTTTCTGAAAAGCAGTTGATGTGGTGGTGGTGGTGTGTGTGAGTGAGTGTGTGTGTGTGTGTGTGTGGGGGGGGGGGGGGGTCAGGGTGTTTTAAAGCCTGGAATCTTAAAATGTCGCCATGTCAGGTCTCTGTCAGTATTGAACAGTGATTGTAATGTGAGCGGGAGCCACAATGCTATCTCCATGACTTTGATGCTGGCTTCCTTGTTTAACAAACACATGTTTCAGACGCACGTAGGAACAGGGCTCTGTAGAGAGAGGTATTCGTTCAGACGGAGAGCCGGGTCGACTGCTGAGGCATGATAGGATTGAAGAGCGTGTACGACAGAGGGTCTGAGTCAGGGTGTGGAGGGATTGAAAGAGAATCACCAGGACACAGCAGGGGTGCGCAAAGAACACACACACACATACACACACATACACATACACACTCACACAAAACGTGTGCAGGCCATCGGCGCCTCAGATAATTCATCAGTCAATTATTCAATCAGGCAAGGCATCACAGCCAGTCACAGTAAAAACTTGGGTCATTGTCTTAAAAAAAGAGAAAAACCTCCTTCGTGAGTGTCTCAG
>JAVQJS010049162.1:0-14622 GCA_036024795.1 Galaxias rostratus | reverse complement strand
GTCTAGACACAAACACGTTACGATTAGCTCAAGATGTCTCTCTAGTGGGTAGTTATGGTATGACACATTCTCCTCGTATTTTGCTTTAACCTAGGGGTTAACATGTCGGTCTTATTTTAATAGGGACGTTTGTTTCAGATTTCAGAAACTGTACCTAAATATCATTGAATCTAGGTAAATGTGTTCACAAGGAAGTACAATTCCAACCCGGTCAAACATTCTACAAAGGTTGTGACAAGTGCTTCTGCCACGAGACTGGATACATGTGCTTCTCGTGAGTACACGGAACATATACATTGTACATCTCACGTATAGCAGTTCTACTAAGATATGAACTGTATCGTTTTTGTTGTTAGTTATTTGACTGTATAGTGGTCTTTTTCCCCAGGCCGATGAAACCAACAGCATGGCCAAACAAGTGTCGAAAAATCCCGACGCAGTGTGGCTTTCGTGTTGTTTACAAGGAGTTTCCGGAGGTGGAATGCCGAGCCTACAGCTGGATCTGGTGAATGAAAACTGATATTTAAGAAATCAGTATTTTATAGTATAGTATATATTTTTGAAAGGTTAATGATTTTGGGAAGCTGTTGTTGTAAGTTAATTGAAAAATGCTCGAACGCCACATAATGTTTAAGAAATACTTTGTAGCTGTTCCTATACTTCTGTCCAACCCGATCAGAAAAACTTTTATTACAGAAATATTACAAGCCTCTTGTTCGGAGGTGCACAAACTCTTGAAAGACTGCAGTGGTTCTGATCGACACGGCTAGGTTTTCAGTGGAGGGACATCTTACCCTCAGTAAACGTTTCTAGTTTAGGGCGTTTATCAATCACAAGTTTGTGCTTAGCTTCGTTGCATGAGCATACCAAAGCGGGCAGGCACGCTGGTGGACTCGCCTCCGCTTTTAAACTGCCATATTAACATGCGGGACTTTCTGGTCATAGCTACCTTGCCGTATTAGACATTAAAAATCTGTGTTTCTGTGGGTAATAAACGCATACAATAAAGTAGGACTATGCCGACTGTGCATCACAAATTATGCATATTTGAATGTGTTTTATTAAAGTATTTTAAGTAAATGTTGAAGCTAGTTAGATGCCAGGGACTTTTGGAATAAAACGACAACTTACATTTTCAAAGTACATTACCATCATTAATATTTTATTATCAAAAGGCATTACATCTCTTCTGCTTCTTAATATTTTGGAGGGGGAATCCCAATAGTATCTATGCTCTGTGTAAAAAATAAAGCCAAACAGAAAAAAACAACAAGTCAATACAAAATTAAGTCCGTATTTTTGTGGACTTCAAAGTGAGAAAAGTAATTATTGGAACAGACCCAATGAGTTCCCGATCATCCCTCATTTTTCACTCGGATCAAAAGAAAAAAAGTATATCATGAGAAAATTTAGTGTACTATATTTTCAAGTTTATAACACATTTTGTTTACACAAACACACATGATCATACATATTTGTCTTTGTTTTTTTAGGTTGTATCTCTTTTATTAAGGTGCTGGTAATTTTGGGTCACAATTTTTCTGAAGTATTCTGTTTAACATTCATGTAACAAGTGAGTACCCTTCTGTCTGTTGGCAGATGAGGTGGTTAGAGGGTCAGACAGGTCACATGTCCAGTCAGTTGACCAGTCCCTCTAACCAAAGCCTTTCCCAAGCCCGTTTGATTCCTGGGTTTGATAAAGACAAACAGTCAAACAGTTGAGCGTCCTTTTCAAGTGAGCTTGATTTTAAGGTCCATATGTCAAGTCTCGGAGTGAGAAGACCACATCTCCCGTGCACAACAGCATTGTCATTGAACATTCCCACCACAATGGTCATGGCACATTACTCATCAACTCACTCAGGTTGGTGTCCTTAGAATTCAGTTGGAGGGGACTCTACAAAAACAGGGATACAGCATTCTGTGGAAAGGGAAACTTCTTGAAGCAGCACTTGCGTTTAAAAAGAAAAATGAAAATAAAAGAACAGCAGCTTTTTTTCATTTAATAGAAACCATCCCCTCAAGAGATCTCCTCGCCTTTTTTCTTAGGTGGCGTAAGGAATGCGAGGATTGGTCTGGAGACAAAACATATCTTGTCAATACTTCCCCCTACTCCCTTAAAAAATAAAGAAAATAGAAATCCTTAAGGATTCACAAGGAGACCCTTCCAACAGTGGAGAAAAAACCCCTACGAGCCAAACCTCTTTTTGTTTCTCTCTTTGTCCCTGCGTTCCAGCACAATAAAAACGTGTGACAACTATTTGGATGCCATGAGAAATTCTGGTTCAAAAACGATGTGACACACTGAATCAGCTGTTCATGTGGGAAATAACTGGATTTAGAATTTATTAGAAAAAACAAGACTGCAGCACCATGAATCATAAGACCTCAAGTCCAACAGAGCAAACAGTGACGGAGTACTAATGTGAAACCAATACGGACATGGTGAGGGTGGAAAAAGAAACACAGTCAAATTCTCTGACAAAGACAGATCAAGCGTCTTGGAGAAACAGTTACTGAGAGACAAAAGAAGCAGGAAAGTATATGGAATGATTTGAGGGAGCTCTAGTTTCTCCCACCTCTCAAAAGCATCAATATAACGGATGATACACGCATACGCTCTGCTCACATAGTTTCCGCTTTCCAAACGGAACACTTTTTATACTGCAGGACAGACCCGGCTGCTCGCCAAATCAAAAAGAAGTCACCTTGACAAAACATATCAGCATTTACCTAACCCAGGTACCAAAACAACAGGTACATTTTTTTTAAACTTTGTACAGAGACTTGTTGAAGTTTTACCTACCAACATTAATTATCCTAGTTGCACAGTTTGTACACATGTGGAAATACCAGGGCAATTTCAAATTCAACATGATTTCATTTCAAAGCATATTTTTATCGACTTTCCGCAATTCCTTGACGATGTTTAAGTCCTGGATGAATAGTTTTGAGCAGAATGCAGAGATTTGTCAGGGGGGAAAAAATAAAGAAAGACAGAAAATAAGAACGGAGAAAATCCATACAAGAAGTCCTAGCTCCTCTTAGATCTGTACATTTCCCTTCCCCAAACGCCAAAAGCTTGTCCCCTGACAAGTTTAGGTGAGGAGGTTCGCCGTTTCTCTCACGCACACACACACGCACACACGCCCACACGCGCACACACACACACACACGTGCGCCCTAACAAGGTCCTAAAAGCTTCCTGACTGTGTCCTTACTCCCGGCCCCTGTAAGGGGGGGTGCTGGAACTGACTGAGCGGAGCCCCGCGCTGCGGGTAATGTTGAGCTCCGGAGGCCGACAAAAGCCTGGAGCCGGCCTGCAACACTGCCTGTTCGGGGCTGCCTGGTTTCAGGGTCTGCGCAGTGTGCTGCTGGCTCAGTCTGGAGGCGTGAGATACCAGGATGCCGGTGGCGGCACCAGAGTCCGTTTTAGCATTGCCGTGGGCCCTGGACCCTGGGGTGGGAGACCCCGATGACGGGCCACTGTTCAAAAGGCTGGCTTTCAAGTGGCTCCCGCTATAGACGTGGGACCCATCCATACCGCTGCTGTTCGGCTGCACAACAGAGGCCCCTGGTGGCCTGGAGTCTGCTGAGGAGGAGGTGGAGGTGGTCTGTGCGGTGTTTGGAGCCAGTGTGGACTGGGAGGAGAGGTGAGGGTAGAAGCCAGGAGCGGAGGAGGGTGGGGCTGAGGGGCTGTAGGAGCCTCGGAACGGGGAGGAGGTGCTGGGCTGCAGGTAGGCTGGACTGTCGCCCTGCTGGTGGCTCTCTGATGATGGTGGCTGCACACACAAACACAACCATTTGAAATGACCAAATCCATGGCAATCCAAACTGATAGTTAATCAGACTCATATGACGGCAGGGAAAGGCATGGGATCAAAGCGTTATCTTTGAAATGAGGAGAGGAAGGAAGAAGCGACGTACCTGGTGAGAGAAGAGCGAGGGGCCGCTGTATCTGTGTGGACTCTTCATGGGAGAGGCCATGGACACAGTCTGAATCTCATAGCGGTCTGCATCTGGAGCACACAGGACAAGAAATTAGTGAAGAAGAGCCCAGACTATGGGGCGAGGAGTGTCTTGAAATATGGCTATGAATAAAATGCATTATTATTTTTAATAAAGCTTACGTATTCTGAATCTTACAACTTGGAGAAACCTCTATTTCTAAGTGCAAAACATTTACCTGAAAGTTCAGACAGTTTTAACGTGAAGATACAGGAAACAACAAAAATAAGCTTTGGGTTGTTTTTTACACTGGGGTGAAAACTACAAAAAAAGTACTAGAGCCACCTCAACATAACGACACCAGGTTAACTAGCTACAGCCAATAGGCCTTTGTCTTTTCATGATGTGCCATATTGCGAAGCACGGTGGCTCAGTGGGTAGAACTTGTACCTCACAGGTGGAAGGTCCTGGGTTGAGACCGCACTTGACCCAATGGCCTGTCTGTGTGGATATTGCATGTTCTCCCCTTCCACCATCAAAAAACCCGCTCCATTGTCATACCAGTGCCCTGACATGTCACTGCCAATCCACCTGGAATCGCTGTGTATGTCCTATGCATGTGAGAAAGTCTCTCATAATATGTTGGCCCCGCAGTATTACTCTGACCGAGTGATGTGTTTCAGAGCTGTTGGTCCATTCGCTCGTTCTGTGTAACTGATTGGCAACAAATTTGTGTAAATCACTTTCAGTCTTGCCCCAAGGCTTTAAAAAAAGCCCAAAAAACCCCAAAATAACATCTAATATTATTATTAGATAATTAGAATTAAGTGGTTGATATGCAGTTTTTTACTCTGTATGGCTGGACACATTTCTTGAATGCCCTGAAAATGATGGCGAGGGCAGGCAGGCAAGTGCATCTATGTAAAAGTAATTTCACAACTTGTTCAAATCAAAGTGATAACATAATTAGATTAGCACAGGAGGTTGGCCTTCCTATTCAGCGTGTCAGTGAGGGGAGATAGGTAGGGAAACCGGTGGCCCAATCCATCTTCATGTTCAATGCACGAGTAGGCACTTGAAAGAGGCAATGCCCTACCAGGATCCTTGTCTCCCGAGGAGCCCTCAGTCCTCTTCATCATGCGGTCCATCTTGATGCTTCCCCTCAGCACGCGCTCCAAGACCCCCTGGCCTTCCCTGAGCCGCTCCACTGTGGTGGGCACCATCCTGGGGCAGAGGACACACAGCAACACTGTCAGCCACTGAGAAGCAGGCGGACATCCCTGTCTCCTTGTGGAGGGCCGAGGGTTACACAGAGGGTGTGTGTCAAACCAAATGAGGGCCGTCTTGTGTGAGAGAGTACGTGACTGAGTGAAAGCAATGTGCAGGGATGTGGAATGGACAGGCGGCGTCTCTCACCAGTGGCTGCTGCCCTCCTGGGTCCTGGGCTGCTGCTGTGGAGGCGAGTCCAGGTCCCTGCGGCGGTGGTGGTGGTGACGGTGGCGGTGGTGTTGGTCCGGGGGACTGATCTCCTCGATCTGGGGGATGGAGGAGGACGGGTGGACCGGCGAGGAGAAAGAGCTGTGGGGGGAGGCCGGGGGGAGCAGGTGGTGGTGGTGGAGTTGAGAGCGGGGGCCCCCAGGAGATTCAGTGGCGCCGGGGGGCCCGCGAGTTGGGGTGCCAAGCGAGGAGCTGTTAGTGCCAGGCTCCCGGTCCTGGCTGCTCCCCTGCTTCCTCTTCCGGTACTCCAGCAGAGACACCTATTTAGGGGGGAGCGGAGCAGGGGTCAGACACAGAGAGTAAGTCAGCACAGCCTGGCCACCATGGCTCACGCACACACACATACATACACATACCCGACCACTGCCGTTGTGGTTCGTTCAGACTACATGCTCCAAGTCAACTGTTAGAGGACTCACCTTAAGCTGCTAGGCTCACTTCCACCATGGAACCTAAGGCTGTTGACCGAGTGATCGTTAAGTAGAACAAAACAATGAGAGACATGGAATGACTGGTTCTGTCAGGGGTTCTGGTCTTTCAGCTGGCCTTCTCCGATCCCGCCACCTCTTTCCATAGCTCTACATTTTTATTTGCAGTAACAATCGTTGCCATCGATTGTTAGTAACAGGCTGCGCGTTCCAGTCCAAAAACGCACAGGCAACTTAACATCGCAGTCCAATGAATCATCACGCAATGTAGCACCCACTCTGCGAGGCAATGTGTCGACGCAAACAGAAAAACACAAAGAGGAAAAACACACGGCAACGACCACAACATGATCACAGAGCACACGCAAACACAGACACCCCACGCAGGAACACAGGAGGACGTGTCAGAAGCACAATGTCACCATGGCACAGGCAGGAGGCTTGAAGGGGCACAGAGGGGGAGAAATGAGAGATGGGGGAGGCTGGCTGAATGGACGGTCACGGCTGGGCGGAGCCTGGAGCTCAGAGGGACTGTGGCCAGGAGGACAGGGCTGACAGCGGCCCTGCCAGACGCTCTCCTTTGCTGACCCGTACCGCCGTGAACACTTCCCGACACAACCAACCCAAATTTACAATTGGTAGACAACAAAAGAGGCAACCTAAATCCGTTTCAGGATGATTTGGGAAACTTGTTTTCTCAATATCTAAATGATAAGAGGGACTGTGATAGAACTTTGCTGTTGGAACCTAGTAGGTCTACTGTAGTTATTTGGGCTTCGGCTACTAGGGCTACTAAATGGCTCAGTGTGGAGGTCTTAACAATCCCTGAGGCCTCTGCATGGTGGACTGAAATGGTCCACCAAGGACTCGGAATGAAATGAAATGGACCACTCTCCAATCCTGCCAGCTTGGCCTAAAAACCACTTGTTCAAAGTTTGATTGAGATAACAAAAACAAAATGTGTTCATGTGCGTTTCAATGGAAAGGGAGGGGGCGAGGTTTGTATGTTTGCGGATGCAAGAACAATATTTACATGCACACTTCTAGATGAAGTCGTAGGGAGATATTCACCATGGTTTGTACTGGCTTGTATTCACTTCTTACAGCCATAGGCTGGTAATCTGGCTTTCCTGTCAGCAGACTAATGGGATGCAGGTTGGCCCTCTGCCTTGGAAGAAAAGTGGAAGAAAGACTTGGCAAACGTTTTCAAAGTGCAGAGGAGGAGGAGGAGGAGGGTGAAGGGGAGGAGAAGGAGGGGGGTCAAAGCTATAGGACACAGAATTGTAGGCTTGGCTCGGAAAGCCAGGATCCACACAAAGCAATACAGGAGTTTCGATTCAGACAAATGGGCGCCCAAAAAGAAGGAGTCAAAGTAGAGAAGCATGTCGGCGACATCCTTATCCACTTTCTCTGGTATCTGTTTTAGATTTGCAACCAATCAAGATCCGACACAAGATCTGACAAAATTGAAAACACACAAAGCAAGCAAAGAGCACATCCTGTCTTTCATGTGAAATCACAAACACAATCAAACCACATCGGAGTGACCTGCGATGGTCTCGCCAACAGGGACTTCTCCTGGAACAGCAGAAATCATTATGGACGCCTACAACTGCAAGCACGGGGACTGGTGGGACTTGCCTTCTTTTTCTGCGGCGGGTTCGTGGTGTGAGGCGGCGTGCCGCTGTCTGGGTAGCCCCCGTAGTGAGGCTCGCCGTAGGGAGACATGGACCCGGCTCCCTGGCCCCCCGCGGAGCCATAGAAGGACTCGGCCGGGGAAAAGCCGCCTTCCGACTGGGAGAGGCGGCGGTCAGCGGCCGGGTGGCCCAGGTTGGCGTTGAGCGGAGAGCAGGTGTAGATGAGGTTGAACTCTGTCCTAAAGGCCTGCTCCCGGCTGGGGGGGGGCGGCTCCGAGGACCCCCCGGACACCGGGGTGAGGGATCCGGCCCCCGCGGACGACGGCGGCCCCTGCGTCTCGTGCCCGGCGGGGCCCATGGTGAAGTCCTCGCAGGCGGTGGGCACGGGGCTGGAGGACTGGGAGAGGTCCAGGTACGGCGGCCGGGGCCCGTCAAAGTCTACTCGCAGGCAGGGCTGGGTGAGAGGAGAAAGAGCCAAAGGATGGATGAGTGACAGACATGTCGACCGTATACAAAACCTCTTCCCTTTCCATCGGGTCAGAACTTTTCTTTCTTGTCACAGGTTGATTGCCTACCTCTGGAGATATGGACTCTGGCCGGTGGACTGGAGAGGTCTCTGGGGATGATATGTTCTGGACGGTGAAAGTTGGGAAGAAAAACACAACATTAGAGTCCTGTTCCAGTTTTACAATGTTACTGTCCTTTTTGTTGGTTGTTCCAATTTACAACTAGCTTGTTGGTATGCCAGAGGGTAGAATGTGTGTGTGTGGTACCTCAAACTGCAGCGGGGTGTTACAGCGGCTGGTGGGTAGCGAGGGCAGGGGGGAGAAGGCCAGGCCGTTCTCCTGGTGGTGGAAGTGGTGGCCGCTCTGCAGCAGGGCGCCGCACGAGGGGCTTAGCAGGGGGTCGGAGGGCAGCGGCGGCGTGATGGGCGACAGGGGCCGCAGCAGGTGCTCCGAGGGCGCCTGCTCCATTTCCGAGGCGTACTTTGCCCGTCGCTTCTTGAAGGGCGTGGTAAGATCTGGGACGACAAAAGCTAAGCGTGAGCCTCTGCAGCAGCACAAAGGTTGCTTATTTAAAGGTTGAGTCCAGCAATGTGACCATTAGCAGGGAGTTTTCACAAACTGGTTAAACAATCGGTAGAAGATCCTGACAGAGGCCTTGGTGTGTAAATGAAGACGAGGAGTCGTACCAGAGCAGAGGGGGTTGGGTGTGGAGCTGCTGCTGTTGCTTTGGTGGGAGGAGGTGGACTCTGTGCCGTCCTCCAGGCTGGCTGAGCAGCTCTCGTCCTCCGCCTGCTTGATCCATCTCTGTGGCATGGAGAGGACGGCAAACAGCGTCAGAACCCGTTAACACGGCAATTCACTAATGGACCATCGTGACTCCGTAAAGGACCAGGAAAATCCCATTTGATGGGATAAAAATACTAGGGAGTAAACTAAATGACAAAAATATAGAAAACGTTTTCTTTATATAATTCCTCACTCAGTCAATACCATGACTACAACTCCTCTTTTAAGATGCGTCCTACAACAAGTTCAAATGGTTTCAGGACAGTGAAAAGCCCCTGTGTTTCTCCTCTGTCCTGGCGCTCCCACCTTCTTGTAGCAGCCGTACGTGCCGTCCACGTTGAGGGGCCGCGGGCGGCAGCGCTCCGGGTTGAAGGGCGAGCCAAAGCGGACGTAGTGTTTGGGCGCCGTGCAGATGAGGGGCGGCTGCGACAGGCCGGGCAGCATGTTGAGGGTGGTGGCCAGCACCGTGGGGTCGGTGGTGATGCGCAGCGGGCGCTCCGCCTGCGCCTCCGGCACCTTGTCAGGCACCTTGTCGTTCAGCCACTCCGTCACCAGGTACTGACGAGGGACACGGAGAGCCATGGAGGGTTAGGGACCAGGTCACAGGGGAAATGGGAGGATTTCTCACGGCAATTCTGTTTCTCTTTTGACAATATTTGTTCTTTAATTTCTTCCTCGTTTGTTTTTGCTTGCCTTGTGTAAAGCATTCCGAGATACCTGTGTGTGTGGCATTTTCTTTACAAATACCTTCTTGGTCTTGGGGTAGCGCAGGTTGCCTCTGTTGAGGGCCCCCTGGGCATCTCCATCCGGGAGCTGCCCTCCTCCCAGGCTCCCGTCGCCGAGGCCCAGCTCGGGCCCGCACAGCCCCTGGGGGCCCTCCTCGGCCAGGGCGGCCCCCTGCTCGGCTGCTGCCGCTGCGGCCGCCGCTGCCGCTGCCTGCTGGGCCAGGGCCTGCCTCTGGCGCCGGGCGCGCTGCGACGAGCTGGAGCGGCAGCGCGAGATGCGGCTCTTGGGTCGGGGCTTGCTGGAGCGGACCGGCGGGGGCTTGGGGGGAGCTGCCGGCGCAGGAAGGCTGGGGGCCGAGGACGTCGGCGGGGCCTTCTCAGACTCGGCGGGCGAAGGTTCCTGGAGCAGAGAGGAAGGAAACAGACATAAGGTAACATGTAAAGATAAGGTCAAACTCTCTGTTAGGAAAGAGGCTACCACCCAAAAATGTTTCCAAGTATGCCATCCCTCACCGACACGTAAGTAGTCCGGCGGGTGCTCACCCCCACCCCTGTGCTTTGGGGTGGAGGGTGACCCCCTGCAGGATTTCCTGCTCCGTCCTCTGGCTCCAGACCCTCCTGTTTGGCATCGCTCAGCCCCCCCGGCCTCTTCTTCCTCTTCTCCAGGCTGTCAAAGCCATGTTCCTCGCGAGCCTAAAGAGAGAAGGGAGAAGCGGCGTTTCATCAAAACCATAATCAATCGCTCCGTCAACGGTTTCCCCCGTGCTATCAGATGCAAGGATTGGGAGTGGTCAAGGTGTGCGACGTACCCTTCTGCTGGAGATGAGCACGCCGTTTTCATCCACCTCTCCCTCCTCGCCTTCCTCCAGCTTGACTCCGTCCAGGAGGCCGTCCTACACAGCGAGAGACAACGTATTAACACACATCAGCCAGGGAAAGTGTGTGCGGTGCACTATCCACTCATTGGCTGAGCCACCTTACGAGCCCAAACATGGTCGTTGGGTGAAACATACCTCTCCTTCGCTGGCTCCCTGTTGCAGCTCCCTGGCCTCGCCAGGCTCCTCGGGGGGCTGGTTGCTGTCGTCAGAGGTGCCCCCCGTCGCTGGGCCCCCCTCTTGCTCTCTTCGCCGGGCCTTGCGCCGCCGGGTCTCGGCCCCCGCCAGCGAGGAGGGAGGGGGCAGGGACGCGGGGCACAGCAGAGTCTCCCTGGGGCTCAGGTTGTGCTTCTGCACGGGGCAGTTTTGGTTGCCCTTGTGGCAGGCACAGTCCACCTTGTAGTTACTGGGGAGCGGGGGGAAAGGAATCATTTAGATCAAAAAAGAAGCGGATATAAACGTCTACCTTTAGAGAGGGACAAAGGTATTTTTGGAAGATTTGAGTTTCCACTCCAAAACATAGAATGTAAAAAGTGATGACTGTAACGGACCAGCTATTGAACTCGTAGTCGAATGCAATGGTGACCTCGGCGTCCTTGGTGATTTGACTGACAGCATAGATACAGAGGTGGATCATGCCTTCTGCGATCATATGGCGAACCTGTTCAAAGGAGGGAAGCCAATGGTTAGCGTCAACGCGACTCAACCAGGCAGCTGGAGCCAAAACATGCAGACAGTGCGTGAATCCAATCGGCCCAGTGGGACTTCTGAGACGGCTGACCTCGGCGTTGGGCGCGCACGACCTCCTGATGAAGCGGGCGTCGTTCCCGAGCGTCCGTGCGTCCACACACATCTCCACCTCGTTGAACTTGGAGTAGAACAGCACAAAGGGGTAGGGCCTTCAGTCAAAACGAAAAGAGAGAAAGATTTTAGTCGACATAACAAGTCAATATTAGACAGTCCAAACCACAATCATTAACCACATAGTAAAATGGATATCACTGCTATTTCTTCTGATGCAGAGGTTGCTGTGCTTTGCACTACTGTGATAAGCAGGCCTCCTTACTTTTTGAAGAAGTGTCCATTGACCTCAAACTGCTGCTTGAGCATGACCTTGCCCCGATACTCGATGATGAGGGTGTCCGGCTCCAGGTCTTTGGCAGCACGCAGGATCTTCCTGTGTTTCTGAACCCGTGTCACCCGGCCGAGCTGGAGCTGGGCTCAGCACACAGACGTATCGCGTTACCAATAGGGCGAGAGGGAATCTCACAAAACACATACGAAGAGCAATGCTAACGCAAAACATTGGACATGTTATCTGCATATTTACAAGTGGCAAAGTACAAAACGCCCTCCTAGACCTTTGAGCGTAAGCCCCTCGTTGTGAAATGGGTTCGAACAGCGTGTGCATTTGTCCAACA
The DNA here is from genome assembly GCA_036024795.1 of Galaxias rostratus. NCBI lineage: Eukaryota > Metazoa > Chordata > Actinopteri > Galaxiiformes > Galaxiidae > Galaxias > Galaxias rostratus. The sequence goes on along the minus strand of JAVQJS010049162.1, from coordinate 2,799 downwards.
AAGAAGAGGGGGCACACCTGCATCTGGGAGCCCAGCACGGTGTTGTTGCAGGCCAGCTCCGTGCGGTTGATGTTGTCCATGGTGTCCACGGAGGCCTGGAGGTGGGCGGCAGGCGGCGGCGGCGGTGCCTGGGCCTCCCCAGTGCCGGCCACGGTGGTGGTGCTGGCGGCGCGGCGGAGCTGCAGCAGCGTCTGGATGTCGGCGCTGTACTGGTTGGCTGTGGCCTCCTCGTACTGCTCCGTCCACTGGCGGATCTTGGTCTCCCAGCCTTCGGCGGTGCTCTCGTCCAGCGTGCTGACCTCCGTCGTAGAGTTCTGGTAGGGAGGACGTACAAAGGGAGCGACGGTCAGGAAAAGTTTGGCTAACATTTCTAACACTATCATGGGCTTGGTGTGCGGTTGGAAGACAGCTCAAATCATGGCGATCTTAACTGGGCAGCTGTCCAGGGCAAAGTTTTGATTACAAAAAGAAACCCGTAGTAACTGGAGTCCTACCTTCATCCGCATGGATTTTCTAGAACCCTCTCTGAAGGCCTGTAAAGGTAAAAATGGTAACTTGACCCGATTTCCAGAGGAACTCCCAACAGATAGAGATGGCATGCTCAACTATGTGGCTGGCCTTCAGCGGGTCTACCTACACATCACTCTAGGAGCAAAGTGGCAGGGTCAACGTGCTGTCCCTAACCATGTGAATACATGGAGGGTTTTGGCTGGTTCTAACCAACTGCAGGGTCAGCAGGCCTGGCTTTGCCCCTTCCACAGTGCTTAAAGCTGATGGAAATTCACACCCACACTGCCTGACTGTTCCGCTGGCTAGCCTCTATCAACACCACGACCAGCGCCCCGGTCTAGTCACCTTGACCTTCTTTCCCTTGGGCGCTCCGCGGGCCTTCTCCGTGCTCTTCTTCCTCTTCTTGGACTTGTTCCTCTTGACGCGGTTGACGGTGAGGGTGATGCTGGTGGGGGTGTGCTGCGTGGCCGTGTAGGACAGCAGGGGGGCCGACACCTCCTCGTCCCCGCTCTCCGTGGCACTGCTCTCTCCGGCTGCCCGGGCAGCAGCGAGGTTAGAAATGGGATTGGGAGAAAAACGCGGAGCGGTGAATGAGTGGCAACTGACCACGGCGGGGACATGCAGTGGGCGACCTTGACAAAGTGCCTTACCTGAGACATTCTCTGGCTTCCTGCGTTGGCCTTCCCCTCCGTTCCTCCTGTCCAGCCCCCTGTGGTCACGCAGATACCAGGGAAACACAAGCATTAAGCACGTGCTGAAAATGACCAAAAGGACCACCTTCTAAGTCCATATGTCTACACGAGGTGTACCCTTTTAAAGGAAGACACCCGTTGCCCGCGCGCCCGTTCTACCTGCAGTTTTCACACTTGATGATGATGCTGTCGGCCGTCAGGCTGCAGTGGCACCAGCCGGTCACGGCCCCGTCCTCCTCAGAGGAGCTGTCGCTGTCGGCCGAGTTGTCCTCGGGGCCGTCGTGATAGCGGGAGCGGACCACGCCATTGAGTTCCATGCGGGGAATGATGGTTTGGGAGAGCGGGGAAGCGGGTGGGGTGGGGGGAGGGGGCGCGCCATAGTTGTGATCCTGACAACACACAACGGAAGACTGTTGCATCTTCAAACAACGGGGGTGTTCAGGCAAAAAAGGAGTAAAAAAAGGGAAACGGAAAATGGAGACGAATGAAAATGAGGGCAAAAAAGGTATGCGAAACAATATTAAGTGACTGAAGAAGATAAGCGAATGCACCTACAAACAGGCAGCTTAAAGCACACACTCAAATGGATGCCGTTAGAAAACTCTGTGCAGTCCAGTCTGTCTGTCAGCTATGGTCTGCTTGTTCAGTTAGATACAAAGGTGCATAACAGCCGTGCATTACAATGTGCTTTCATGTAGACCAAATGACAGAATGGTTTCCTAGTGGTTTCAACCTAATCCATCCAGCAGTCACTTGAACAATGCAATACAAAATACAGGGTATCAATGTGTAGACAAACGCATACAGTATCACTCAGATAAAGTGCAGTTGCGATTAGGTCAGTGAACTCACAGCATATGGTAGTCCCCGATACCCATGACTTTGTGCGCTCCCACAACTGTGGTTTGGATAGTTCTTCTCGTTCACGGCAGGGCTTGCTTCCACTGACTCAGGGCTGGGGCAGGGGGAAAAGGAGAAAACAGTGAGCAACCGAACCAAGGATAGAGAGAGTAAACCCACGCTGCACTAAAATAACAGTACAAACAAGTCCGACACACTAGAGGGTGCCCTAGCCCTAAAAGTCTACTCAGGAAGCCTGAGAGAACAAAACTGCAATTCAAGAACTGGAATGCTAGCCGCCATGATCTTATGCAACTCACCATTGCCCTTTAGGAGAGGTCCTGAACAAAAACAACTGTGCCTTTACCTAACAAACACAGTCCAAGGTGACGCTGGAGCGAGCTTCAAATGTCAGGCAGTGAAAGTCAAACACTAAGACTTACAAAACATCGGCGAGCCAACAGGTTTCAGGTGAAATTTTTATCAACAGGGGAAAAGTGTAATGGGAGGGGAGGAGGGTGGACTGATTGGGCAGAGCAAACTGCATTCCACCGAACCTGTCACACTGCAGGGCTTACCGACATGGCAGCTGCTAAGTGTGCCCGTCTTGAGCTGTTCTAATAGCCTACGCATATACTTATATATAGAGTATAGCAGTATAGCCTACATATACATACATGGACCGCAGTATAGCCTACGTAAAACATGGACCGGCTATACTGCAGTAATACCTATATATACACACTCATATACATAC
>JAVQJS010049148.1:0-26796 GCA_036024795.1 Galaxias rostratus | reverse complement strand
CGCAGGGAAGTTGTGTTGTATTTTACAAACCCAAATTGTTTTAACGCTTTTTCAAATATCAAAAGTTTTGAAACTGTTAAACATGATACAATTCTACACATCTATTTAAGTTAGAACAATGTATGTAGTATGTGCAATCTTGCAAAAACATAGAGCAGCTCCTCAATACTTGCCCATATCTGCACTTCTATAGAACAGTACATTTGACATTGCATCGCTGCCAGCATTTTTTTTGCTGCGGGTTTACTGAACATATAGTTGCCGCTCTATTGTATACATCTTAAAAACAAATTGTTGCCAATTCTTTTTATTTTTAGGATGTCGTTAAATGTTGTTTTCCAAGGCACCTAGGCGGTGACTTTGATGCGGCGAGTGAATCTCAAAGCTCCAGCCCCAGCCACTCCCTAATCAGCAACAGGTTGGTCATTTATCCAGACAAATGTTGTTGTTCCTTAGCCGAGTTTTAGTCTTGCTCATCAGAAGCCAGAGTAAAAAGTTTGATGGCCACTGCTTTCACCCTATTTGGTGTGTACAGTGCCTGTCAAAGGTTTGGACACCTTTTCTTATTCAAGGTGACTACTTTTATTTTCTACAAAATGTAGAAGACATTTAATCACAATTGCCCTCAGTAATGGAGCCTTTTAAATGTTCAGCTGTTTCGCAGAGCAATCGTTTCATTTCTGTATGTCTTTTTGCATATGCTTGTAAATGGTTCTAATTGGATGCATTCTTTTTGTTTTTATATAATTATTTTAGTTATTAGTTTATTCCTTAGTAGTACCCTTAAGTTTTACTTTGGGTTGACAGTAGAGTACAGTAACTATTTATTTCCTGCTCCAGTAGAAAGTGATCAGATATCACTTCTCTTTGTTGGGTAAATAGCTAGGAATCAGCAGCTTGGCAAATTAATGATGACCTCTCCCCACATCACTACACTATCAAGTTACTCATAAACACAATTGACCCTGCATTTGATACTACTATTGACGCATTCATGTTTTCCTCTTACATCTACTTTGGTAGCTCAGTGTCCGGTCGTCAGCTCTGTAATGGCATCACAAAAACAGGAAAGGCCTGTAAGAAGAGAGCCATGATGGGAAAGTCATTCTGCAGTGTTCACGAAGGAGGCAATACCTCCCACATCCACCTGTGAAAGACACCATCACAGCAAACATTGTAACAATAGCTGTTGCTCCACTTTACAGACACAACAACCAACAGCTGAATATGCTGTTCTATTACGAGCAGAGCAATAAACCATGGAGCGAGCATTTCATTAAATTACTTAAATTTATCAATGCATATTAATATCTGCGCATCGACTAAAAGCGTCTTAATCAGTGTTTTAATAAGCAAAAAGTGTTTTAACAAGCAGGAGGGTCGTAGTTGTATTCATTGTCTGCCATTTTTAGTTTTTGTACATTAAACTTTGTGTATAATTCTACGTCCTGTTTTGACTGGTGTGTACTGTCCGAGTGCAAAATTCTGCAAAGAAAGTTTCTGTTATACAGCGTGTTGACGTTTCGATCAATTGTTAGATGACAATTGTCCTCTTTAAATTACCTCTGTATTTTATCTGTATATAGTGTCCAATGGCCTGTAAAAACAATTTACATTTGATTTTTATTTATGAATAAAATATGAAATTATAATTTTTCGAGTTTGTTGTCCATAATGTTTATGAAGTGTTGGGTGGCTGTCAAATTAATATTTTTCCACGCTGTAATGTGAAAAACAGAACTGACACTGGGATTTAACAGTAAACTCAGTTTAGTCAAGGCTGATATTTGAGTTGTTTCTTAAAATGTTGTCTTTTGTTGTTTTTTTTCCTGTAAATTCAAAACTTTTACCTGGCGTCATGTTTTGGGTGTCGATCTCTTCTCCCTTCTTTTTGAGCAAGGTTTAAAACCTTTCTCTAACAGAAGAAGCCAGGCCGCAGTCTTGGTGCTGAGTTCCCGTGAATAACTTGGAAGTCTTGCTCAACTTGATATTTGAACAAGAGAAAGACATTTGAAATGTTCTCATTACCTTGGTAAACATCGAAGACGGCATTTGTGTTTAGAGTGGGTTAGAAGTAAGTAACATTTTTAACACAAGAAACTCACAAACTCTGGGTCTAGCTGTGTAGGGAACTCAAAGAGAACCTCTGGGACCGTCTAGGATATCTTATCTTGGATCCAGTGTACCCTATATATAGCTGTGTGCTCCATGTATTGGAGGACTTCTCCTGGGGTCTGTTGTAGTTTTTTAACCACTCAATCATCTTAGCTGCGCTCTGTGGTAATATGACTGACAGATAAAAGGAAATGAAAAATGTATACTTCAATATTTTTTTCTATGGTTTAAAAAATTCCAGTTGGCATTTATTTTCCTTAGTTAGCTGAGTTTAGCTTTAACATGACTTGAGAAAGAGGAATTATTACCAGGTAAGGATGTTTTTTATGTTGGAGGAAACTGGTTTGTGTACTCTGAGTACTCCTCAGCCTCTTCCTTATATTTCTCTCACACTCCTCCAAGAACACGGTGGTAGGGAGGGAAAAATTGAGCATGAGCTTGACAGGTGGATTGGTGTGGCATCAACAGTGATGCAGGAGTTGTACCGGAACGTTGTGCGGAAGGAGCTGAGCCGAAAGGTGAAACGCGCTGCAATATTATTTATCCTGTCTGGGGGATTATGCATCCCGTCCTCTCTTTGTTGCCATGCTAAGACTGTTCCCATAATCCCTGGAGTTGTAAAGATTGTTGTTAGAAGGGGCTTCGGAGGGATTCTCTGAAAGGAACCAGGGACAACGACTTGAATGACAGTGCCAGTAGTAGTGTTGTACTGTGGTCACCCCTGGAAAAGCCTCCTCCACAAGCTCATTGAAGTGGCCAGAGCAAAGTACTGCATATGCTTAAAGTCAGACTCTGCTCTAGACCCTTAAAAGGTCAGCTGCAACTTGAAGTAGTTGTGCAAGTTCTTGCACCTCTGGAGTAGTTTCATGGAAAAAAATCTCTTTAAGGCGTCCATAATATCAGAAATTAAACTTTAGGTGTTTTGAACCACAATTTTATTGATGAAAAAGTCATAGACTAGTTACTCCTTGAAGAGGCTATGAAAATTACACTCCTCTTGGTTACAACATCTAGGTTCAACTCATCCCACTCCTAATTTTCATCATTGTAGGTCCTTACAAGCGTTAGCATCTGGATGATACAGAGCACATGCTTCTTGGCTTAAAGTTGGACCTCAGTTCCTTGTAAGTGCCATCATGCTGCAGTAAATGTCTTCTAAAAGACCAATATAACAGAATATTTTTGAAACATCCAATTTCACAAAATAAGTGTTCGAAGTACAGCCTCTTCAGAAATGTTTAGTTTACTGTGAAAGCCCACAAACCCCATTTTATAACAAATCTATAATGTGTAAAATATCCTTTAATATTCAATATATTCAATAATATTCTTTCAATTAAATGTTCTTGCAGTTGGAGGAAACTTTCTGCATTGATGGCTTGGGCAGAAAGACGGAAATAAAATTAAATGCAAAGAATATTACCCCTAGATCAAACACAGGAGATCAAGCCATACAACGTCACATCCAAATTCAGGCGGTTAAATGTCTTTGCATAGTCTGTGCACCAACCCAGCTGCTGGGTTACTCAAAACTACCCATTTCTAGACAAATAACACATACTAATGACCCAGCAGGTATCACCCATACAGCAATTCAGTTTGGAAAAAACCCACAGTTTTGGGATATTTGGGTATTGTTAATTTGCTGGAGGGTGTAGAATGTAACTCTCTTAAACGAATACATTAGTTAATAGTGAATTGTTTAAATTGAATAATCCAATATTCAATAAATAAATCAAAACACATGTTCTCACAATGTTACATTTGAGTTTTTACTCCATGTTTAGCACAGGCTAAAATTATTATTTTTAGAAATACTGTATTTTTATGCCTTCATTATTTAGCTGAGACCAGCATTTTAAGCACTGTTATGAGGGAAATTTAGTTTGAGGTTTTTGCAATGGTTTATTTCAATTTAAATATTATTGTTAGTGTTCAGTGGGTAAATAAAATATTCTGCATATGCTTAAACCTGCCAACCCTGCCTTTTTGTATTGTTTCAAACAATGTTTTTTGCAAGGGTTGTTTGGATTGAGGATGAGAAACAATTTGAACTGGATTCAGGAAGACAGAAATGTGGTGCGATGGCCAAAGGTCCAGGTGCAGTTAGCCCTGAAAGGAAAAAAACAGCTGAGGACTGGTTCTTTCAGGCTCCAAACGATTGAAATTACATCAGGTATGATGTTAAAATGTAAATTTGTATATGTGGCTTGGGCAATCATTGGTTACTTTGCAGTAATATTTAACTCGGCGACCTCTTTCCTAGGAAGCTTTTGAGGATTATTCTTATACGTAATTGGCTCAAAATTACTACTTTTTACCACCTTAGTGCCAGAGAAAACAGGAAGAGACTGTTAACAAATATAAGATAATTATATTGAAGGTAAGTGCATGAATGTTTTCATTTTGGAATATTTTATACATTGATACAAAAATTATCCTACTTTTTCAAGTAAAACAATGTCAGAACATTTTTTGTCAGAAGATATAAAGAAATAATTAAGAAGATAAGTTAGTTGGGGAGACAGTGCATCTGGAAAGTCTTCACATCGCTTCACTTTTTCCATATTTTGTTAGGTTACAACCTCAATCCAAAATGTATTAAAATATCTAACAAAATTCCCTCAAAAGGTTACACACAATACACCATAGTAACAATGTGAAAGAATACATTTACTAAGAAATCCCATGTACATAAGTATTCACAGCATTTGCTCAATACTTTGTTGAAGCACCTTTGGCAGCAATTATAGCCCTGTTTTTTTTTTTTTATATGATGCCACAAGCTTAGCACATCTGTCTTTGGGCAGTTTCACCCATTCCTCTTTGCAGCACTTCTCAAGCTCCAGCAGGTCGGATGGGAAGCGTCGGTGCACAACCACTTTCAGATCTCTCCAGAGATGTTCAATCGACTTCAAGTGTGGGGTCTAACTGTGCCACTCAACATTCACAAAGATATGTTGTGGAACGTTCATTGCATTATTCTGATGGGATTATACGTATCACATGAGGAGTTATGTATTATTGAGTTTTTATTTATCGTCAATTACAGTATTTACTGTGAATAGGTTCATCTGTGGCAAGCTGCCACAATTATCAGTAGATGCCACAAAGAAAGGATTGTCGGTGTTCTTTAGAATTGGTCGAAGCTAAAATAAAATCTTGGCAAATGTAAGTGTAATATTAATCTTACAGGGTAGACCAGCTCTATAAGGGAATGTCTTCCAGAAACCGACCGGGCCAATCAAGTGATACAAGACATTCCACTCCTCTTCTATCCTCTGGTCCACGTGCAGAACAGTCAACTTCCAGACATGGTGCGATGTATCCTTTCTGTCTGCCCATCCCAAAGGGCAAACAGTAGGACAGTACATGTGTAGTACAGTATATCCATCCATTTCCCTATAAGCTGTGCTGACCATATAAGTTAAACCTGTCTTTCTATCTCACGCGTACCATGTTGGTGTTACAAACCACACCAGCTCTTTAAGGGAACGTTCAATCTCTTCCCCTCACCAATACCACTATGGAAGTGATAGAAGAGGCTCCCCACCGCTGCTATCCTCTGGTGCGTGTGCAGGACAGTCAACTTCCAGACATGGTAATATTATTGAAAATGGAACAATTATGTGTGTACATAATCTCCTTGTAGCATGCCCCCTGAACAAGGATGAGACTTTTACTGATGATTTTATGGCGTTTATTCTTGAGCAACCTTTATCCACTCACTATATTCACCATGTTAACACCATACATCACCGAAAGAGCTTTTGCATCTTCAGAGGGGTTGCCAGTATGAAAATAAACGTTCTCTCTGCTCCCTGTCGTACTTAGGATAACAAACTACATTCTATGCAAACTGCGCTGGACAGAAAGTGTGCACCCCAAAATAAAAGCGCATAGCTTAAAACTAGAAATCAACCTTTTCAGTTTTAAATTTCAAAATAAAATACAATCGCTTCTGTTGAAAGAAAATATGCTTGTGGTTCTTTACACTCATTGTTTATTTTTGTTGTTGCAGTATTAAGAGTAAATTAAACTAAAATTGTTATTCTTCTTAATATATTTTTTTTTTTAAATGTTTCATAAACGCCAAGGGCTTCAACTGGCCACAATCTGAATGCATTTCCAATGTCCATACCCAATAAGTAATTAACTTGTTTTGTATGATGTGTTTGTACAACAGATATACAAAAAGCTTGCTGTTGGTGTTTGTTCCTGCACAATAGACAGCAGAAAACAGGTGCATACGGGAATCAGAGCACACTCGGATTCTCTACACTCGATGCACGGTCCGTGTGAACAGTTTCATGTGATTAAAGGAATGTCAATAATATAGATGTCATCATCATCAAGTCATCTGTGTAATCATTTGGTTTGTCCCTATTATTTAAGAAGTACAAAAGTGTGTACCTAAAAATGTTGTAAAGATTAAGAGGTCTAGCGCATTGGGATTGCAGAACCATGTGACTCGAGTTATCATCTCAGAAGACGGATGATAGAGGAAGTCGATAACTTAGAGGGCCCTCGACAATGAAAAAAAGACATGTTCTGGTAAATCTATTTGTTATTCGGGTGTTATTTTTTCCCTTGAAAAATTGGCTTAGAATGAGGGTCACTTAGCATCACATAATAAGTATATAACATTCTGTACCTAAGGTTCTTCACCACCATCTAAAAATATTAACGATTTTCACTTAGGAGGCCCTTGTCACAAAGTAAGTTTGTAGGCGAGAACAGCAGGGACTGCTCTACAAGAAACTTGGACAGGTATGCCCCTATATTTTTCCATCCTCTCCTCCCTATCTCTATATCCTTTCTAAAAAACAGAAGAAAAACACAGAATTAGGCTGTCATGATCAGATTTCAGTAAAACTGTTTCTTTTGGATCCTTCATTGGTATTCCGTAATAATCACAAGTAAACACGTTGAGTAATAAAAAAAGTATTGGTCATTGCAGCAGCTGTCAAAAAGTAGGATAAGATAGCTACAGAGCATGAAATTTTTTGTGCCGTGGCACGCCACCTTAAACATGCTTCTGGACGGTGTAGTGGTGGAGGCTATTAACTATATCAATTAATCATGATTTACTTATTGATGATTGAAAATAGTTTTGTTGGTACTTCTCTGTCAAGGTCTATTATAGTAGTTATAATAATGAAAATCAAAAATTTCAAATTCTTAAAATTGATTGAAATAGCCTAAAAACTGTCTTTTTCTAACTTTCTGTCACCAAATTTAGTCTCATTTTTAAGACACCTTTTCACTGTTCAACCAAATTTGTACGTTGTTAAGACGTCAGGCATCCTTTTTGACTACTTTCTGTTAGGTGGGACACAATCCAGCTCACAGAGCTCAGCAGTACTAGGCTATTAAGAAAACAAGCAGCTGACATTAAGCATTTCCTAATTGTTTATTGTTACACATGTAGTAAAGACTAACATAAGACATATTTACATGTAAATTCCACTTTAATATCACAGCGCTGAGCTTTAAACAAAATTTCTTGCATATTTCCATAAGCTTGACTGCAATATTGATGTTATAAATCAGATGATTTTTCTGAATTGCCAACACAAAATGTATTCGTTTGTTTTTAATCAATAAACGTTTGCTAAATAACAACCAATCTTACAAATTTACAGTCGTTCCATATATGAGCGTGGGACATGCAACTCTTTGGAGCTAGCAGCCTGCTGAATGACTAGGAGATTTGAGGCACGAGAAGTGTCTGCAATTTCACACGGTCAAGGCAGTTGGTAAGGGCAGTTGATGTTGAGAATTTCTCCAGAAGTTACCTATATTTCTGGGTCACGTTAAATTATTTGTTGATGGTTCAAGCTAGTTTAGCTTTGTCTTGAACTGTTATTGTTCCCGCATGCACCAGTGGCAAGTTGTGCACGAGTGCCGATTATAAAGGGACGATTTTATTTATAGAAATATAGTCAAACATATAGAATTGTTTGGTCAATTATTGTTTTTGTGTTTCTCTTACAAAGTTCTTAATTTTTTTGGTAAAAACATTTCAGGTTCATTTATTGGTGGATATCGGACTTTGGAATATATTTGTACCATATTTTAGCATCCCTTTCAAATGCATTTTACCGAGGATTCAGAATGCACTTCAAATGTTTCTACCATATATTCAGAGTATATTTGAAATGCATTCTACCTTACATTCAGAATGTATTTTTTAATCCATAAATACGTTATACAAATTTCAAAATATCTAAAAATTGCTCAAATATTGGCAATTTCAAACGCATTTCAAAATGCTTTTTGAAAAAACATTTGTCATTTTTCCCCTTATAAATGAATTTAAATATTTATTAAATAAACCTTTTGTCAATTCAATTTTAAATCAGATTTAGACATAACTTAATAATCATATTAATAAGTAAGGGAACCAACTACTGCTACTTTTATTCTCACTCTAAATGCCAACAAATAAACTCTTGCGAGTTGGTTTAACAGACAGAAAAACGCAATTTACAACAACCTTATTTATGAGAATGTAATGATACACCACAAAGCAAATGTGAAAATTCAAATTGGTAACGTGAAACATGAATTGATTTACGAAGTGCCCTAAAGATAAACATTGGCTTGTTTGCTATTGGAGGCCAATTGTAACGGTTTTATGTAGGCTACATATTTTGTATCTGTTTTTTTTTATCTTTGTTATCTGTTATTTGTTATCTCTTTACAAGTTGCACATGGTAATGATGACCATAACTATGAGATGTGTAAAATGCAGTAGTTCTTTCTGTGGTCTCTGGCCACAGTTGTCCCGTTCACAGGCGGCAACTTATTTCATTTATAGATATGAAAATAGGTTGTTTAAGGAAATTTCAGAAAATGATTAAAATACTGTCAGATCGGTATTGGATATGTTTAGACTTGTGTATTGTTTTGTATAATTTATTCCCTACTTCAAAATATCAGGTATTTTGTAGTTTCTGTCGCATAATTTGTCTTGGACATAGCTTAATTTAACTTTTTTACAGCAAGAAAATAGTATTGAATATCCAGGATTGTGACCATTGAATTGTCAGTTGGGTGTATCGTTACATCCCTCATTATTTATGTTCTTTCACTTTTAGTTGGCGATGAACTGGCAAACCTGTCCTTATTGCCAACCCTCCTGATTTTCCCCGGAGACCTACGATTTTCATTGGCACAATTCTCTATCAAAACTACTTTTTTGAACAGAGGTCATTGTTGTTTGAAAATCCTCACGATTTCTTAGGTTTCAAGGTTGGCAGGTGTGCAACCTCTTTGTCCCAATTCACTTGCGGGAGGTCTCATAATTATTAACAAACCAATCGCAGGTGGCCTTTAAAGCTGTGAAAAGAAAATATAAGAGTGAGAGATAATTCACATTGAATTCACAGCCAGTTCCTAGACCTACAGTTTGTGACTGCTTCACAAATGTTCCCAGTGGACCTCAAAGCATAGCTACAACGTGCGTATTAACGCTTGTGTGAGCCCTAGAGCTCTGAATGGACACATTTTTCTATAGTGGCACCTGGACACTGGAGAAACCAACAAAACATTGTCTGCTAGTAACACTGACCTTGGGCGAAAGGTGTGAATTTAAAATTGGGGTGGTAGCGCCGCAATTTTGCATTACTGGCAGTCTTCTTGAATTGGCCATCAGCTTTACTGGTGTCATACTAGGAGATTACAAGTTAAGCGATGAACATTTCCAGGGCACAAGGGAACCACATCAAATCCATATAAATCCTATTATGATACAAGTATCCATGATCTCTGGAGGCAATATTATTATGAAAGGATACAATAACTTCTCCTTTGAAGTCTAGTGCTTGTACAACTGCTTCTGCTGCTTCTTTTATGGACACTTCCTCATCCTCATCAACTGGGACCAGGGATATGGAAGGAAGAAGACGTCAGTCTAACAAAATACAGCATGCTTAACCTTTGCTTTAAATAATCTGTTGCTGTGACTCTAGTGTAAGGCTCACCAGATAAAATTATTGGTTCCACTTCCTGGTATTCCCGTAGAACCCAAAGAAACAGCCGGGCCAGGTCCAATGAGTAGATGAATTGTCTTCTGGGAGTGCCAGATCCCCATACTACCAAAGGAGTGCCCTCCTCTACAATCCCACAAATCACAAAACAAAACATGATTTGTCTAGAATGTTCTTACACGAGATCAAATGTAACAGCTAGGGTTCTGATGATGTTTGAACTTTACTTTATAGTCGGCCTGAGCAAATATGATGGATGAAAAGCATTGTAGGTTCATACCCGATGCTATTTTAAGAACCTATAGCTTACTTTGAGCAATGTAGGCCTTGTGTATGAGACCCGGTAGTACATGGCCGTCCTCAATGCTGAAGTTGTCGTGAGGACCGAACACATTAGTTGGGATCACAGCTGTGTAGCAATGCCCATTCTGCTGGACGTAGGCCCTGGAAGACACAAATAGTTAAACAACTTAAATCCAAACATCAACAAACTTTCAAATGTGGCCACCTATTTATTAACATGCCTGTTGTGGACATCAATCATTCTCTTCGCATAGGCATAGCCAAAGTTAGATTCATGTGGAGGACCATTATGGATCTGAAAGAAAACATTGAACAAATTGAACATTTGAACACAATTCATCAAATTGAAGAGAAAATCACAAAAATAAGGAAGCATTATCTTAAATATTGTATTGACTAGCAAGGACAATTTTATCCATGAAAAAAGTCAATAAAAATAGCAAGGTTAAATGTTTTTTAAGGCAATTCACAAGCATTCAGAAGTGACAACAGGCAACTTGTAGTCTTACCATGGTCTCGTCGATGGGGTAGGTGGTCTTGTCAGGGAAAATACAGGTAGAGAGACAGGACACCACTTTCTGAGCATGCACCTCATGTGCTGCCTGCAGCACATTGTCGTTGATGTAAATGTTGTTTCTCTGAATAGAACAGACAGACCGTCTTAATTTTGTTATGTGCTCGTTGAATAAAATGTTTTGCAGAGAGCTGCTTCAGTCAATTTGATGTGACAGGGGGATGGTCTATTTCTGGTTGTTACAAACTTTTTATGCATGTTATTACCCAGAAATCTAGGTTGACTCTCATGTTCTTGAAGAGGCCTCCTACCATCGCAGCTAGGTGGATGACATGGGTGGGCTGGTACTTCTGAAAAGCTGCACGAGTCTGCTCAAAGTCCCTGATAAACACAATCACATTTTATTTACTACCATAACATATTGTAACTATTATAATAAGGGGTCAACTTTGAATGCTCCTACATGAGGTCAGCATCCTTGGATGACAGGAAGGTCCACTGCTCGCCCTCCCTGCATCCTCCCTCTTCTTTAACTACATGCTCAATGGCACGGCCTACCAGGCCTGACCCCCCCGTCACCAACACCCTGATAGGGCCCGTCTCCTCCACTGAGCAGTTCATCTGTGGAGATAGGTAGTCAAAAATAAAGAAAAGTGGTCATTGAAAACTTTGTACAATTGATTGACATTGCCTATCCTATTATTTATGCATTTCGTAACAAGTTCTTTTTCTTAAATCCTTTCTTTGACATCGCACAGAATATATTTTTTGGTGTATGACTCACTTAACATGTATAGGTTTTAGTACTGTATCAAACTTATCATACTTAGTTGACACAGAAATTTCATTTTAAAAACAAAATTTATTTCAGTATATTAAGAAATATTGCTTAAAGTTAAATGACAACAAGAAAGTGAAATATACACTAAATTCATTTGTATACACTTTGAAATAATGTGTTACGTGAACTCAAACTCATTGACTATTCAAGGTCCTGGTACATATCCGGTTTATGTAAAAAGTGCATTTGGTTTCCACAAAGCATTTGCGTAATGATGTGCCACTGGGCTTACAGTGTAGTAAGCAATTCCAAACACAGAAATAAAGTGACTGTTTCTACTGCTATTCCAGTGTTACAAAGCTTTTCTAACTTTTTATGTGTAAAGTTCTGAGTGAAAACATGGAAATTACTATGACTATTACTGTTGTGAGCATTCTGTGTTTTTACTCACACCAGTGTAATTTTACTCTACTTGCTGTACCTATGCACTTTCTTACGTTGTGGTAACTTAATGTGGTTAATTAGACTAGACTTTTGAAATTGTGAAAAACTTTGCCACAATTCCCAATCACGTTTTTGCAAATGTAAAAAAAGATTTGTATTACCTTCTTCAGAATTGTTAGGCTCAGGTATTCATAAAAGCTAATCTGAAACCATGTGTTGTGTTTTACTCTTGCTACATTTACACATTCAATAGCTGTTTCGGTCAGTCCCCTTGAAATTTCACTATTCAATATAAAGGTTGTCTGCCAGGCGTAATCTATAGCAAAACTGAAAATGTACTTCATGGTACCAGGACGTGTGTCAATATTTTCCCAGTAATGTCTTCATCGCGATGGAATTATAATTTGAAATAGCATTTTTGTTATAATATAAAAAAACAAAAACAAAAAAACATATAATAGACATTTTTCTTTTGTTAGTTCCTGAATTGCAGTGTGCCATATTATGGCCCAATCCCAATTTCTTGTTTACACCCTTTGGCCTTAATTAGGGTTGAAATCTTGCCCTACAAATTGGGAGAACCCTTGATGATCCTCGTACCACATCATTAGTCATGGAAGGCCCTGCTTAGGCATAATACATGCAACAGAGAAACTGTTATAAACTTTTTTGTTTCCAAACATTTCAGATCTCACAAAATCATCATCTTGCCTCGCCATCCTTATTCAGTTGTCAGCAACCAATTGACAGCCACTTACATTTAAGTGTTTATGGTGTGTTTTACAGGGCGAGACAAAAATCTTCCATGGGTTGCATTCTTCTAGTTCTGGGTGATGGTAACTTTCCCTGTTTGGACACCAACCTGTCTAGTCACACTGTACAAAGAGCCCATTCTTTGATTGATATCCAGGGTGCTTCAATCATTAACCTTAACATAATAACCAGTTATTCATGACCATAAATCTGACAGAAAGATAATATTGCACTTGTCCACATTGACATCAGTCAGCTTAATTTTCACTGTTACACTATTTTCACAGTACCTGTCGATTCTGGTGTAAAGGTATTGTGCTGTTTATGTGACTGTACCAAAATGTCATAAAAATCAAGTATACAAATAAAACGTGCTTGTGAAGTTACTGACATCTGAATGGTGCAATCACAACAGAACAAATTTAGCCATCACAAAAACAGAAACACGTGCGATGAAATGGTGAAAAAACTATGTACGCAACGCAAACAAGCCAAGAAAAAAAATTGGTGTTCGGCATTTCATCAACTTGTAGCTCAATACAGCATAAGAACCGCTCTGTTCACACCTCACTCTCCTCATAGTGCTTCTACTTTTTTTCCTGTATTAAAAATCCACCATGAATAGGGATTTCCTTTCAGCTTCTCATTATTTTTTGGTGTAGAGGTTAAAGGGCTTGTGGTAAGAGTAGCAGAGGCTGCCATGAAGAAGTGCCCAAAGTGGAGGAGTTGGGCTCTGGTGTCAACACTCATTGTGAGCTAGACAATATCCCGAAAGACAAGAACAACAACATGAGAATGAATAATATGCCAGAACTGGATGATATGGCCATGTGTTACGTAGAACTTTGTTCGTTTAATGTCAAAAGGTCAAAAAGACGAAAATTTTTGTTTGTTCAGATCAGATGCTATTGCTTTTGATAACTAATCTATAAGGATGACAGGCCCAGATAATCAAATTAACATGTATGTTGATTTTATTGCATAGAGGACAGGTGAATTAAACTGAAAATAGCACGTGTTCAGATGTGGTATTTCAAATTTGTCCCTGCCATTTATCTGACGGTGATAGAAAAGTTTGAAAGCTCACAATTTGTTCAAAACAGGTTTTATGCTATCAATCGATCAAACAAGTCATCGAATAAAGAACATTTCTTAAAAACCATGCCACTTTGTCACAATTCATAAGCAAAGTGTAGGCTATGTGACATGTAGGGAGCTTGGAATTGCAGTCCATGTGCACGCATTTTTATGTTATGCTGTGTACTAAACATTCCGTAGTGAACCTCCACAGGGAGGCACCCAGGAAGCATCCTAATCAGAGGCACGTATCTCCTCATCTGGCTCTTTTCGACGCGAAGGAGCAGCGGCTCTATTCCGAGCTCCCTCCAGATGCTTAGCTTATTGCCCAATTCCTAAGGCTGAGCACAGCCATCCTACGGATGAAACACATTTCAGCCACTTGTACTCGCAATCTTACTCCTCAGCTCCTTCTTCACCACAACGGTCCGGCACAAAGCCCGCATTACTGCTGATAATGCACCAATCCACTTGCCAATCTTACACTTTATTTTTCCCCTCACTCGTTAACAAGAACCCTTGATACTTGAACCCCTTTGCTTGGGGCAGCAACTCACTCCCAACCTTGAGAGAGCGCTCCACTACTTTACGGCCGAGAATCATGGCCTCGGACTAGGAGGTGCTGACTCTCATCACGACCTTTTGACACTCAGCTGCAAACCGCTCCAGTGCATGCGGAAAGTCACAGTCTGAAGAAGCCAACCAAACAACTTCATCTGCAAAAAGCAGAGACGCAATTCTGAGGCCCCCAAACTGGACAAACTCCTCCACTCGGCTACGGCTTGAGATTCTATCCATGAAAATCACAAGCAGAACCGGTGACAAGGACTGGCGGTGCCAGCCTTGGCAGAGTCCAACACCCACTGAAAACGTATTTTATTTTGTGCCAAATATACGGACACAACTCTCACCGAATGGAACCAAATGACTCGTAGCAACTGAATCTGCATTGCTCCTCTAGGATCTGAGGTTCAACAAGTCTTCAAGTCTTCTTTCCAACAACCTGGCATAAGCTTTCCCAGGTAGGCTGTGGAGTGTGATACCCCGATAAGTGGAGCACACCCTCCGGTCCCCTTTTTGAAAATGGGGTCCACAACTCCAACCTCCATGCGACACCAAGTCGCTGTCCTTACCAATCAGAGTAATTTAAGATGCATGCAGGTTTAAATTTAGGTATGACAGAGTAATAACACATGCGTGTAGAGGCGACTCTGGGAAGCGCAGCAGTCCAATCTAAAATACAATTATCACACACCAATCAGAGAGTGGATGCAGCTCCATGGAAACGCAAAAATAAAAACACCCGGTTTTCCAAAACTCAGCTATCCTAAAGAGTCCAACAACATCCATCCATCCATCCATTCATTATGAGAACCGCTTATCCTATGCAGGGTCACGGGGGAGCTGGAGCCTATCCCAGCTGACTTTGGGCGACCTGTGACCCTGCTTAGGAGAAGCGATACTGATTATAAAAACTGATATAGTTTTACTTAAATTTTTCTTTTGTCTCTTTTTCTACTTTTGTCACAAACCAGGTTATAGCCCTACAGTTCAATGTGTTTAGTTTTTTTCAATTTATTTTGTCCAGCATAGTCGATAGTTACAGATGTTTTGAAATAGTAACACTTGACTAGGAAAACACGTTTCAGTGCGGGATTTCCTTCCACTCAACTTTGTTGGAGGCAAACGTTTCCGATAATCAGTAAATATGCAGCGTTCTTATACGCAGTGATGGTAGCAAAAATGATCAGATTCATATCTGAGCACAACCATCAAAAATCGTTTAAAATACAGTTTAATGATTGAACAGTTCGAACCTTGACAAATGATTCAATTGAACCTATACCCCAAAAAGAATTCTGGCAAAGTGTGACCTTGTAGACAGATTAAATGATAGTAAATTCAGACAGTTTTTCTAAATAATTTCTACTTTTCGATTAGCCACAACCTCAATTTAAACGACAGGGAAAAGAATTGTTAGGAATCTTTCATGGCTCCTAAAGAAAAACCTTTCATTTCGGTGGTTATTTAACACAAATTTAATCAACTAAAGTAAGTTATAAAACATTCAGAACAAATTTTTAACTGGAGAACTGACTTTTGTGCCCTGTCAAGTGAAAAGAAAATGTGCTTGTCCAAAGGAAAAGTGCTTTAAAAAGTCCAAAGAATCTTTTCGCAACAGTTTGGTCCTTACAATGTGGTCACCCTTGTAAGAGAAATTACATCAACATGGGTAACCACGGTATGTCAAAGGTGTCTTACGAGTTCCTAATGAGACATTCCTCTGTTCACCTCATAGGCCATAAGGTTGGAACCTGATGACGATAGGTCCCAGATGTTTTGGAGGCAATGCCTTTGCATTAACTTTAACCAATAAGGAAGGTATTCTTAGAAGACCCTGAGGCATGAATGCAAAACTGACCTAGGGTTAGGGTTGGCACGGGTAAGATAATGGTTTCAATGTAACATACTTTTGTGCATCTATAGTCACATTTTCAAAACTCTAAACCCAATTAGCACCACATCCATCTTTTTGGACATTACCATTAGCACAATTCGTGATTTTCCACACAATATACAATCAACACGTTTCTGTAATGCTTAAATATTCTTTACATACACGTTTACCCAACACCAAAAGGATGGATCTCACTTGACTTAATTTACAAATTATTTCACAATGCGTGCCCTGAAATTAAAGCACATTGTTCAAAACCTTAAACCTTAAAGAGTATAAATACTGTACTTCTGAAACAACAGCAACTCAAAAGCAATATTGAAACTTCTGAAAAGCATTTTTATAGTGAATATTTAAATTAAACTTTGGATAATGGCTGATTTACTCCAAGTTGCGTAAAGTGAACCAACCACATCTGAGTCTGACAGTAGAGCAGGACAATGGAATATGTGAACAAAGGGAGAGGTGTAATAATGTCTGGTGTCAATGGATGACGAGAGCTGTTGTTCCTGATATAATACTGTGAGAGCCAAAATAATAGGCCAAGTAATACAGTAAGCCATGGTATATCACAGAGAGTCCAGCCTACTGTAATATCATACAGTTAGTCATGGCTTCCTTTATCAAGAGTTTAGCAAACAACGTCACAGATAAGTAATGCATTCACACATCTAGCATTACTGTAGCCTTTCTTCACAATAGCTGTAGACCACCAAATACATTTGCGGATTGTACTTACAGTATATGTGTATTTTTGTAACTGTAAAATAAAAATGTTGTTGGTCACTGGCAGCAATTGTATGTTACTACAGTAATAAAGACTTGACGCTAGGCACTCAAATTCCTTTTTTACTGTCAGCCTAAATTCTATAAAGTATAGATTTACTTATATACTTACTACAAAGGTAATATGTAACAACAATGCAAACATTCGACACCCAAAAACTGTGGAGCGGACGTAGTTAAAGGAAACTGAATCATAAACTTTTATATTTATACTGCATTCTGTATGCAGTTAGAATTGAAACCTGAAAGTTAATGGTGTTTTAGTAATGCCATTAAAGGATTGTATTTTGAAAGTTGTGTTACGATTAACTGTTGCTCTTTGATAGAAAGCATGTGCTTGTGTTTTTCCAAAGTTATTTGATATGGAGTCCAGTTTGCCGTTTTTTGCAGTTACTGTATGTAGACGAAGTTCTATTGAATTTTGAAATGGCTAATTGTGAGATGTACTAGGTGTGTCGCTTTGTTTAGAGTTTTTCGAGTGATGGGTATTAATAATAGCATCAACACTTGACAGGGATTGTAAAAAAAACAAAAAAAAACAGCGGCCGCCTCTAAATCTTTATAACGGAAAATCCCAGCTAACTGTACCGTTTCACAATATCAAGTAAGTTAAAGAAACCCATTGCTTATGCTTTGCTGACTTGACTTTTGCTAAAGTTAGCTTGCCATAGCTATAGCACTACAAAGCTATGTTTAATAAACTCACAGGGGAGTTACTTGATATATATTGCAGCATCATTAGAGTTGGCTAGCTACTCCAGCTATAATCGACTAGCTAGTAAGTATAATCAAGCAGACAAAGCACGCAAGCTTAGTCAGTGTTTCCGTTAACACAGTGGCAGACGCCTACAAAAGTTAGATGCTCACCGTTTAGCTAGTTCAGAGTCAGGTCGACTATATTCCTGTGCAGCCAGCGCTAAGAATACAGTCGTAGCTTTCATCCAAGTTATGATTTATAGGTGTAAACTACAGACAGCGAAATGAGCGTCATCTGCTAAGTGGGCGTAACCTTCCGTGGGGTTACGTCTACAACTTCTGTTTAAAGGCATATTGCAAATTTAGGCCACATCGTGGGGGGAAACAAAGCCCCGCTTCACGTTGACTTGCATTGCAGTTTTATTTATTCTTTTGCAAACATAAACTGCCCCGCATTGATAGAAACAGTGCTTAAGTTGAGAAGGGATGAATCCCCTATTACGTTTTTGTGTTGGAATTTAACCTAACTGATAAATAACAGAAAATTTGCTCTTCCCTGTTTTGCACTCGCAAGTCTCCCATCCCCTCTACTTTCCCTCAAGATCACCTGTTTCTGCAACTCAATGTCAAGGGTACATTGTAAGCCTGTACCACATACGAGCCTTATGTAGTTGGTTAGTTTGCCAAAAGATTAATCTTTTTGCAGACTGACTGAGTGGCTTGCTATTGCCGTATTAACAGCACATGATGATTTATGAATAGCATCGAATAAGAGGACGGGGTTAAGTCAAGGATCTCGTGAGTTAATTTAAGTGCACATATATTAATTTGCCAACGGAGGGCACCATTGCACTGTAAAATGTATTCGAGAAAAAAAAACCTACAATGTTATCATAATAAAAACAAACAGCTACCTTTCATCTTTTAATCATTTATTAAACAATGTTCATTTTACTCCCATAGTCTTCTCCTATTCAGAATGTGGGTGACACAGTGGACATGAAAACCTTGCTCGAGGAGGACATGGAAATGAGGAGGAGTACATAGCAGCTACCTCCCACCTTCTTTTCAAATTCAGTCATATTAATTACATTAATCATTCTAGTAAACAGCATTGACACAGACTGTAAGAAGAACAATGTAAGAACAAAATAAAAACAAACAGTAGTCAAAAAGAGAATAAAAAGGGGAACCCATTTCTTATTAGAATCTTTTTTTTTGTTTAAAGCTAAGTACGTTAACAGTTATCGTTTGTAAATTATTTCTATGCGTTTTAAAATGTGTTTTCTTCGAGTAGTTTCATGTATTTAGAGTGGTGACCCTAGTTTTGCATGCTGACTTGTTGATTTGCAGGGCCAATACATGACATCAATGCATTATATTCTATCTACAACCATCTTTTACAGACATCTACTCCACACACACAGGCACACACACACCTCTGTCAAAAGACACTTTTGTTCACACCCCTATGCCAATATATTTTCCCTCAAGTTTTATTTGTGAATACAATATCTAAATTCATCAAGGTAAAGTAATTCATAAAGTCATTAGGTAGAAAAGCAGTATTCTGGGAATCGCTGCTGACAGAGTTTGATGTCTAGTCTTTTTTTTGAGAGACACTACAATTACTGAAGGCCTCAAACTATAGACCACGTTTTAAAAGAGAAAATGTTCCTCTTAAACAGAGTAATCATGAATGAAAAACACCCGGTGGTCACAATTAAGTCCATGTCTCTTACAGCTTGTATACAGTTACTGCCTTTTCACTTGTTTTAGTATTCTTTTAGCGAGAGCTTTTTTATTTGTTTATTTATCTTTTTACAGTCTGTACAGTGGCTTAATGTACATGTTAGTGAAATTGTGTAGTGCCTAGTTATGCTGACAGAAGTGATTTGACAAAGGACACAGGGTGAGTCATACAATCTTCATACTTCTGCTTTTCTCTCTATATCCATCACTGTAAACCTTCAGTGGATTTGCTACTCAACGAAAAGAACACACTTTTTTGTAAGAGTCTTTGTTTGAACATGTTATATCAGCTGTGCAAGTTTGTTTGTTGTGGCCAAGGAAACGTAAGGTCTATTCAAAATCTATTCAAAAAATATATAATACAAATTGAACAGAACTAGCAACAGCATGAGTGAACACTCTGCCAAACACACAACTAGACTGCAGAGTCACATTTCAACATGTATGTGCGAATGAACATGTTAATGTATATGCTCTGTTGTACTGAATAAAACACTCAAGCACATCCATACAATAATACTTATTTTTAGACACTTATACTTAAACAATAAAGACAAGTTTTCAAAGTATTCTATACCGTCTAAGGCATTAATGAAATATTGCTCAAATAAATATAAATAAATTAAATTGTATAAAAACAGTAGGTTAAACACATTAAACTTTGAAATACAGCAACATGTTCAAAGAAAAGAAAAAGGTCAATCTTTTAAATCATTTGAGACAAATTAGATTTTAGTATTACCTAAAGACCATGTTTGAGTCAGAGAGATGGATTCTGCCTTTCAGACAGGTTTAGACGAATATATACAGTATGTAAACAACAACAGACCAACATAAGAGATGGACATCTCTTGCTTCAGGAAACATTCAGAAATCATACCAGTGTGAGGGTAGGCGGTGTGTTGTGGTGAGCGAGGGGGCAGGGGGCTCAAGGCTGTGTGGTTGTAAGGGCTAGGGGGAGGGGGCGAAGGTATTTGGACTGTCGAAGGCATTGTCTCCCTCAAGACAGTTCCAGCTTCATCGTGGTGTCTGACCTCGCCTCCTGAGGCAGAGGTGATTGGTAGGGCTCCAGGGATGCCTTCTGCAGTCTGCTCCCGGTCAGCCAACAGCAAAACCACGATAAGACTTCAGGTAGTGAGTGGGGCAGGCAGACACAAACGTTTGACTGAAGCTGGACAGGTTTCACGGTGAGTGGGGGGTGGGCTGTCCGCTCCCCCTGCCGTGATGCTGTCATCTCCAGTGACGTGCTGTTACAGAATGTTTGTACAACCTATATAGCCTATATACCATATGCAGGTATTTGCTTGAGTGTGTGTGCATCATGTGTATGTGCTTGTGGGGGAGCGAGTTGTTCCACAGGCACTAACGACATTATGGATTGATAATAGTATGTTGCTCCAATTGGTCACCTTTTCAGTTCCATTGTACATTGTTATTGTGGCAGAATAGTGCGTAAATGTCTATATTATGAGTGGGGGCATGTGTGTGTCTGTGTGTGGGCGTGCCAGTCAGGAGGACACGTGCATGTGCGTGTTTGTAACCCTGGATATTGGTGTGTGTGTGTGTGTGTGTGTGTTTGCTGTGTGTGTTTCTGTGTGGGACAGGGAGAGGAGGAAAAACGGGAGAAGGTTAAAGGGAAGGGAGTTGAGGAGAGCAAGGGTGGAAAGGAGTAAAAGGGGGGGCTATAGCACCCCGTCCATGAAGCTCGTGTCCAGGCGCTGGATGAGCACGCGGATGAAGGACATCTCCTTGCGCGTGTTCTCAAAAATGATGCGGGGGTCGTCCGACTGGCAACGCAGACAGTTGGGAGCCATCACCATGGCCAGGTTATTCACGTCCATCTTGGTGATGGTCACATTGGCGGGCTGGGCGAACACCTGCACTCAAGCAAAGCGCAGTACAAAGGTGTCGACGGGCGGCATATTGGGAACTGTAGTACTGTTGGGAACCTCATCTTATTTTGTTTTCCATATTTGCACATTCGATCATGCAAATAATCAAAGTGCTCCAGTGCTCTACTCTACTGGACTGAGTGTGTTACCTGTAGGAAGCGGATGAGGTAGCAGAGCACCAGTTTGTTGATGTGGGGCAGGCCCAGCACCACGTTGACTGCCGCCTCGGGGCTGTCGTAGTGAGTAATACACTCCTCGTAGAACTCATGGGGAATCAAGGGCTCCTCCAGCTCCCTGTACCACAGCTTCAACAGAGACGCTACACGGAGCGAAAGAGAGAGGGGACAAAAGGCATACACACAAATGAGAAGGAATTAAATCCAGGGATGGAAAAGCACAAGCGCAAAAGAAAAAGACAGAGGAAGAGCGAGCCAGAAACAAAGAGAGGCGGGCTGGAGAAGGTATTGTTCCTGGCGTTGGCTTTCAGTATGAGCTGCCCTCCCCGAACCCATTTCTTATTATTTCAACGACAGCCCAATCAAGAGATGGAAACAGTCCAGTGGTCAGACACACAAAAACTCACTCCCACAGCCCCGCTCTGTCACTAATGCCTTAATCACCCTGTGTGCGGGTCTGTGCATATGCGCGCGTGCTAGGCCTGAATAATAGAGCAGCACCCACATTCTGTGTGTGTGTGTATGTGTGTGTGTGTGCGCGGACGTGTTTGCATGTGTTCAGTGGAGCGTCACACTGCCAGTAATGGAGTTCTGACTGATGACCCACTGGAGCTCAGAGTGGCTGCCTGCCAGGAGGAGCGTGTGGCGTGGCTCTCCTCCTTCTACGAGCTCCTGTCTCCCCTTAAGCCTGGCCCGGCGTCTGTGCTCCGTGCAGATACAGGGGGGCAGCCCTGGCCCTACGGTCACGTGGCGGTGCTGCCGCAGTTCCCAGCATGCTTTGGTGGAGGGGCTATTAATATGGATGGAGAATTAGAGCACTGCAGAGGGCCCGGGGCTAGGATGGGAGGAGAGGTGTGCTAAAACGAAGTTTTGTGTGTGTGTGTGTGTGTGTGTGTGTGTGTGTGTGCGTGTGCGTGGGCACGTGGGTGGGGGTCTGGGGTGACTGGACCCACCTGGGATGTGTGGGTCCTCTAGACCTGTGGGGATCTTCCATTGGTCCACTTGTAGTTTGAGGGCGTTGACCTCATCGATGTCACCTGGGACCCTGAGTAGGAGGGAGGGAGGGGGTAGGAAGAGGGCAGAAGGCACTCACTTCCTAGTTCCGGATCTCTGAATCAACTTCCCTTCACTCCCTCTTCCATCCCCTCCCTCTTCTCTCTCCTTTGCTCACCTGAAGATGCCCTCGGTCTGGTCCCCGTTGAGACCAAGCACCTCCTCGGAGAGGCGGGTCTGCACCCAGGGCAGCTGGCTGTCCGGGTAGCGCTCCTTCTGCAACGTCATCACTTCCTCCAGGGTGGAGCCAAACATGGAGGGGTGGAAGATGGCGTTTCGGGCGTGCACGATCTCCTCCAGGGAGGGTTTCTGCAAGCCCTGGAGGCACAAGCACACACACAGACAGTGGAATGAGTGGTATCAAAAGGACCCAGGCGAAGCAGGAGAGAACAGGAGGAAGGGGCAGGGGAGGAAAGGAGAGGAGGGACAGGTCTACGGTCTCTGGCTTTTCCAAAGGGTGCCCCTCATCGCTCCCTAAAAGTCATCGGGCGAATCACAGGCAGAGGGTGAACGGCGGGGGAGGGGAGGGGTGGTGTCGGTTGGTCTGTCTGCGTAGACAAAATGACCAACTGTCTCTATTAGCATCCCGTGGAGCTGCTGACACAGAGGCTGCACCACCCTCCAGTGCCCACCAAAACAGGCTGGCAGCGCCACGGGAGAGGGGGACACACGAGTCAGGAACAACCAATCATTATGGCGCACACAACTATTTTTGGTGGCTAATGAGGGCAAGCATAAATATATATATATACACATCTTTCTTGAAAAGCTACTGCCTGCATATCTCCGCCCACTTTTTATTTGTCCATATCATGGTCTAAATCTTCCATCTTCCCCTCTATCCTTTTGCACCCAAGCTGGGAGAGCACCTCCTAGTGGCTGCAGCAGGACAGACATGCAGGACGTTCACCGACTCACCACGGTGACTGGCTTCTAACCGTTCTGATGTGGGGATGACGACGCCAGATAAAGCCCGGTCCTCTGTGGTCTCTCTGACAGCATGACAAATAGCAGCTCGGCTTCTTCCTCCCCTCGCCCATTTATTGGCCTCTGACAACCATTCCTCCCTGGCCTCATAGCTGTGGTACTGAGAATGTGCCCCCCCCCCCGTGCGTACAGCGGTCCAAGGGAAGGAGGACAGTGACATGGAGGATGAAGAAAGGGCCAGGCCACGGTAGGATCAGTGGGTTCAGGAGGCAGCGGCGGGGCCAAACCAGTGGCCACTAACCCACTGTGATGATATCATTACACGGTCGTGTGAGCAGGCCTGACCTAAAGCAGTGGATGGGTATTGACGGATGCTGCTTCTCTATCGGGCCGGATTGTTTTAGGTCATGTGGAGGATAAATGAACTCCAGGAAGGTCCCCCTGGAGACGGTTTCCATGACACCCACACCCACAGTGAAGTCATTTGACCGAACCCTATGAAAAATACTGGCAGAAGAACACTCAGAGAGTATATATCTGCCTGAAGGCACATTTTAATTGGAGGACAGGTTAAGAAATCAATATGTGTGTGTTTGCGTGTGTGTGTTTTGTGTCATGTAGTGAGTGCATTCAGAAATGGCAGTGGCGCAGCAGTCTCCGTGGGGAGGCCAGCTTTAGACGTTAACATTAATAATATAGCTGCTGCATTTGGTGTGCAGGCTTGCTGAAACAATCATTCAATTAAAGCACAAACACACAGAGACACGCACACACACGGACACTAATATATGCAGCTGCAGGGAAATGATTACAATAAAAAGCTAATGAAATGGAAACACCAAAACACTGGTGGTGGGGAGTCCTCTGTCAGGAACAGAAAAACGACCAGCGCTCAATAATGAGGGTGCATTAGACTGAAACTAGCTTATGCAACAAGTCCCCCTGACATTCATCTCCCAAACAAACACACTGGAGAAACGCTGCTCACATGCCGTCCACATGCGCGTGCGTGTGTGTGTGTGCGCACGCGCACCCGTGTCAGACAGAGGACAGGACTGTGTGTCACGCGTGATGGTAAATAGCTGGTACAGTGGCGTGTCATTCCCTCTGGCATATCTACTCTCTCCGGTTCTGTCCCCCGAAGCACTGGGAGACGGGACTATTTAATTGGGGGGAGGGCGGGGGGGCGCTGCACGCGAGGAGGCTGGCTATATTTAATTATGTGGCGAGTGAGGTCTACTGTGTCGTCGCCACGGGAACGTTAACACGCGGGGCGCCATTCCTCTGCTCTCAGCCAATTAGTGGCTAAAGCTTTCGCCATCCCGACTGCTGCAGTAACACCTAAGCTACCTTTAGCGGATGAAACACAGACACATGCACACACACACACACTCGCTCGCTCGCTCGCTCACTGGAGAACAGAGGCGACAGCAGGAAATGGAGACAGAAAACTAGAATAAGGGTCCTAAAGGAAATGGAGTTATGGACATTTCTCATATTCACAGAGACAGTGCACATACCTTCTTGGCCCCAGTGAGAGCAGCCTTCTGGAGTTTACGTTGGCAGTATTTGGCGTAGCTGCTGATTGCCACTCCTGGTGAACAAGGAAAAACAGTTAGTTTTGACAGTGTCAAGGATGCCATTATGCAGTTAATATATAGTGGTGGATCAAAGGAGCAGGGTAGGATGGAAACCTGATTAAATCACATGATTAAATCACAGTGATTCCTACACAAAAGGGGACTGGGACCATAGGGAAGTCCTGCAACCAATGGTCAGTCGATTAGAGATGGATTCTATGGCAGGTCCACATCAACCAATACTGCTGTGTCGTAATCTGAACCAGACACTGCAAATACACAAAACATAAGCAAAGTTGTCTTGAGGCTGACATTGGGCCAGTCACTGACCCAAACTCCAGACCAACCTCCATTGCCAACCCCCTCTCTAATACACACACACATACACACACACACACACACACACACACACACACACACACACACACAACCTAACACACAACGCACCCCTTTCCCGCCCCTTGTCTGCTCTCATGTGACGGTGTCCACACTTGCAGATATCTCCATCTTTGTCTATGTCTGGTCTGACAATCACTCCATCCCCAGTTTTGTAAGGCCTCTCGCTCTCTTTCTGTCTGTCACACTCTACTTTTGTTTATGATTCATTTGAATTCTCTCTCTCTAGAGGGTAGGGAGGGAGTGGACGACATTAAGAGGGAGAGCGAATCGAATATAGTATTATATTTCATAGTACGGTAGTGATGGTTATATTGGTAGTATATAGTAATGTATTTATAGAGGTAGTGATGATGGTTATATTTGTGGTATATAGTACTATATATGTAGTGGTAGTGACGGTTATATTTGTAGCTTAGAGTACTATATTTAGAGTGGTGGTGGTTGTATTTGTAGTACATAGTACTATATTTATAATGGTAGTGATAGTTATATTTGTAGTATATAGTGCTATATGTATAGTGGTGGTGGTTGTATCTGTAGAATATAGTACTCTATTTCATAGTGGTGGTGGCTGTATTTGCAGTGTATAGTACTATATCTATTGTGGTGGTAGTTGTATCTGAAGAACACAGTATCCTATTCCATAGTGGTGGTGGGTGTTGTATCTGTAGATTAAAGAACTCTATTTCAAAGTGCTGGTGGTTGTTGTGTTTGCAGTATATAGTACTATATGTAGAGTGGTGGTAGTTGTATCTGTAGAATATATACTCTATTTCATAGTGCTGGTTATTGTTGTATCTGTAGTTTAAAGAACTCCGTCTCACAGTGGTTGTGGTTGTTGTATCTGTAGTTTAAAGAACTCTGTTTCATAGTGCTTGCTAATGGTTTTCTCTTTTCTCCTCTTTGTCTTCTCCTGTCTTTGTTGCCCTCTGGCAGATAAGCTTTTTAGTATAAGCCCCTGCATGACAGAACAATATTTTATTTATTTGTTTGGAAGGTCTGTCTATTGTCAGGGAGTGTGTGTCTATCAAAGGTCAGAATCCGTCTGTGTTAAACGCTCTCTTTCTGATCTTTTCAGCCTCCCTTCATCCCATTG